>RJWJ010000268.1:0-65474 GCA_004363605.1 Indri indri
ATGATGGTGATGATGGTGATGGTGGTGATGGTGGTGATGATGGTGATGATGGTGATGGTGGTGATGGTGGTGATGGTGGTGATGGTGGTGATGAGGAGGCTGATGTGGTTATGATCATGAGAGGGGAGATGGGGTGATGATGTCACATGATGCTGTCAATGATATTGATGATGGTGATATCAGCGATGAAGATGACGATGATAATGACTGTACCAATGATGCTGGTGGTGATGATGCTAATGATGATTGTTATGGATGGAATTTGTGTCCCCCCCAATTCATATGTTAAAGTCCTAACCCTGAATATGCCCGCATTTGGAGACAGGGCCTTTGGGAAGTAATGAAGTTAGAATAAGGTCACAAGGGTAGGGTCTAATCCAATATGACTAGTGTCCTTGTAAGAAGGTAAGGAACACCAGGGACAGGTGTGCACAGAAAAAAGGCCATGCAAGGACACACTGCCAAGGCAGCCATCTGCAAGTCAAGGAGAGAGGCCTTAGGAGAAAACAAACCTGCCAAGACCTTGATCTTGAACTTCCAGCCTCCATAACTGTGAGAAATTAAATTTCTGTTATTTAAGCCACCCAGCATGGCACTTTGTTACAGCAGCCCTAATGCTACCATGGTGATGGTGATGACAGTAGCCATAGGAGATAAAGGAGGAAGCCCCTTTCACAAGGTGACACCTACCTACTCCAACACCTTTCACATTACAGTTTACAGAGCACTTTTAGTGTATTTTCCCTCTCAAGTGTCACACAGACCTTTCATCACCATTTTACAGATGAGAAAGCTAAGTTGAGGGAGCTTGAGCCACTTCTCCAAAGCCATGCAACTGTTTGATGGTGGGCTTGCCTGTTGAACCCAGGAATTCGGGTTTCAGAATTAACCCCTTGGCTATGTTGAGAGGCAAATGGAGAATAAAGCATTTTCACTAAAAACACGTAGCCTCCCTGCTATGCAAAACATTGCAAGAAGGACAAAGAAATGTCCCAAAGGTTGACTACAGTCCATCTGGTGATGGACTCCCATATCCCTAAATGGTCCGCTGCCCAGTCCCGGGCGTGCCCTGGCAGCCTCGAAAGATGTTCAACATGCAACTTTAAGCCGCTGTCCCAGTACCAGACCTTGATCCGTCTAGTGAATTAATTTTTTACATAAATCCTGTAATTACCTTGTGGAAAGAACAATTATATCGTAGAATGTTGCCATCTGTGGAGGGACATTAACACATAACAAAGCCTTTAGGTTGATAGACATCTATGTGACCTTCAAACCATAGTTGAGTTTAGGATTCTGTGTTGGAAATTTTAAGAGTCCTGATGCCACTGCAGAAATTCTGACTTTTCAACTCCATCATCTAAGAATTCGATCTAATGCTTTTTGTGTGCCAGGAAATAAATGACTTTGGGTTGTGTGTACGTACATTTTTAAATGGTTGAATCTGTCCATTCCAAACATTTAAACTACACCATGAAATCCTATCTGGAGGCTGAGCGCAGTTGCTCACACCTGTAATCCCAGCCCTCTGGGAGGCCGAGGTGGGAGGATCGTTTGAGCTCAGGAGTTCGAGACCAGCCTGAGCAAGAGCGAGACCCCGTCTCTACTAAAGATAGAAAAAATTAGCTGGGTGTGGTGGCGCCTGTAGTCCCAGCTACTCCGGAGGCTGAGGCAGGAGGATCATTTGAGCCCAGTAGTTTAAGGTTGCAGTGAGCTATGATGACACCACTGCACTCTAGCCCGGGCAACAGAGCGAGACTCTGTCTCAACAAAAAAAGAAAAAAATAAGAAAACACAGGACACCCAGGTCCACGGCACCATCATTCCCAACAGGCAGAAGGTGGAAGCGTCTGCAATGTCCATAGGTGGATGAATGAATAAAGAAAATGTAGTGTATTTGCAGCTGAATTTTTGAAGGAAAGAAAATAAAGAAACATTTTAAAATACAAGAAATAAAGAAGAAAATGTAGTATATCCATAAAATGGAATATTACTCAGCCTTAAAAAGAGAAGGAAAATCTGACATGAACAATGATGAATGAATGAATGAATGAATAAGAAGTGAATGAGTGATTTTTTTTGAGACAGGATCTAACTCTGTTGCCCGGGCTAGAGTGGTGTCCAGCCTAGCTCACAGCAACCTCCAACTCCTGGGCTCAAGCGATCCTCCTGCCTCAGACTCCCGAGTAGCTGGGACTACAGGTGCCACCATACCTGGCTAATTTTTCTATTTTGAGCAGAGACGGGTCTCGCTCTTGCTCCAGCTACGAGTGATGAATATTGACCCTTATCGCCACCTGTCCTCCCAGCTCCCGCCCCGCTGTTCCGCTTCACCCGCGCGCCCCCTGCCGGTAGGCGGCTCGCCCAGGCCGGGCACAAATCACACACGACCGCTGAGCCAACCTGAGCCTTCATTTTCGTTCCTGATTGGTTGCGAGTCCCTCGCGATGTCTTTTCGGGAAATGTAGTCTTTTAGGGGAAGCCCGCGCCTGTTTTCCCAGTCTGGTGCGGCACAGGGACAGTCTCAAGAAGTACGTCACCAAATTTCCCCGGGTCCCTCAGCTATAGCGTGTAGCGTTGCATGATGGGAATCGTAGTCCTCGGATTGCCGATTTCGGCTGTCATCCGCTGCCATTAGAACGGCAATTCCCACCATGCAGCGCGCTCACAGTTTGCAGCTGTTGGCCCGCGGCCTTCTGGGAAATGTAGACTTAAGCCCTCATAATTTCTTCTTCGTTCTATAGACTGGGCCTCCGCAGAGGACTCCATTTCCCGGCGTGCTCCAACACGCCGACGGCGCCAGGTCGCGGCAGCCATTTTGTTCCGCCAGAGGCGCCCCTAAGATGGCGGTGGGGGAGACGGTGAAGGTTGCCGCCCGCCCGGCCGGGCTGTGATCCGCTGTCTCTCCCCGTCTCCCGGCGGCCGGCCCATGGCCTGGCGGAGGCCCGCACCATGGACCTCCGCACCGCCGTGTACAATGCGGCCCGCGACGGCAAGCTGCAGCTGCTCCAGAAGCTGCTCAGCGGCCGGACCCGGGAGGAGCTGGACGAGCTGACCGGCGAGGTGGCCGGCGGGGGGACGCCGCTGCTCATCGCCGCCCGCTACGGCCACCTAGACGTGGTGGAGTACCTGGTGGACCGGTGCGGCGCGAGCGTGGAGGCCGGCGGCTCGGTGCACTTCGATGGCGAGACTATCGAGGGCGCGCCGCCGCTGTGGGCCGCCTCCGCCGCCGGCCACCTGGACGTGGTGCGGAGCCTGCTGCGCCGCGGGGCCTCGGTGAACCGCACGACGCGCACCAACTCCACGCCCCTGCGCGCCGCCTGCTTCGACGGCCACCTCGAGGTGGTGCGCTACCTGGTGGGCGAGCACCAGGCCGACCTGGAGGTGGCCAACCGGCACGGGCACACCTGCCTCATGATTTCCTGCTACAAGGGCCACCGCGAGATCGCCCGCTACCTGCTGGAGCAGGGCGCCCAGGTGAACCGGCGCAGCGCCAAGGGCAACACCGCCCTGCATGACTGCGCCGAGTCCGGCAGCCTGGAGATCCTGCAGTTGCTGCTGGGCTGCAACGCCCGCATGGAACGCGACGGCTACGGCATGACCCCGCTGCTGGCGGCCAGCGTGACGGGCCACACCAACATCGTGGAGTACCTCATCCAGGAGCAGCCAGGCCAGGAGCAGGCCGCCGGGGGAGAAGGTCCCTCCACCGGCCAGGGCTGTGTGCAGCCCCCGGGGGCTCAATGCTGCAGCTCCTCCCCGGAGGAACCGCCAAACAGTGAATCTTACGAAAGCTGCTGCCCCACCAGCCGAGAAGCTGCCGTGGAAGCCTTGGAATTGCTGGGAGCCACGTATGTGGATAAGAAGCGAGATCTGCTGGGGGCCCTTAAACACTGGAGACGGGCCATGGAGCTGCGCCACCAGGGGGGCGAGTACCTGCCCAAGCCCGAGCCCCAGCAGCTGGTCCTGGCCTATGACTACTCCAGGGAGGTGAACACCACCGAGGAATTGGAAGCGCTGATAACCGACCCGGATGAGATGCGCATGCAAGCCCTGCTGATCCGGGAGCGCATCCTGGGCCCCTCTCACCCGGACACTTCGTATTACATCCGGTACCGGGGCGCGGTGTACGCCGACTCAGGCAATTTCGAGCGCTGCATCCGCTTGTGGAAGTACGCCCTGGACATGCAACAGAACAACCTGGAGCCCCTGAGCCCCATGACCGCCAGCAGTTTCCTCTCCTTTGCCGAACTCTTCTCTTACGTGCTGCAGGACCGGTCCACCAAGGGCAGCCTGGGCACGCAGATCGGCTTTGCAGACCTCATGGGGGTGCTCAGCAAAGGGGTCCGGGAAGTGGAACGAGCCCTGCAGATGCCCAAGGAACCTGGGGACTCGGCCCAGTTCACCAAGGCTCTGGCCATCATCTTGCACCTGCTCTACCTGCTGGAGAAAGTGGAGTGCAGCCCTAGCCAGGAGCACATGAAGCACCAGACCATCTACCGCCTGCTCAAGTGTGCTCCCCGGGGCAAGAACGGCTTCACTCCTCTGCACATGGCTGTGGACAAGGAGACCACGAACGTGGGCCGCTACCCGGTGGGCAGATTCCCCTCGCTCCACGTGGTCAAAGTGTTGCTCGACTGCGGGGCTGACCCCGACAGCAGGGACTTTGACAACAACACTCCACTGCACATAGCAGCCCAGAACAACTGCCCGGTGATCATGAACGCCCTGATCGAAGCGGGGGCCCACATGGACGCCACCAACGCCTTCAAGAAAACGGCCTACGAGCTGCTAGACGAGAAGCTGCTGGCCCGGAACACCATGCAGCCCTTCAACTATGTGACCCTGCAGTGCCTTGCAGCCCGGGCCCTCGACAAGAACAAGATCCCCTACAAGGGCTTTATCCCAGAAGAGCTGGAGGCTTTCATTGAACTGCACTGACCTGCCCAGAGGGTTTGCACCTTCGAGGGGAGGAGTCGGGAAGGTGCGTGGCAGACGCCCGTTCTTGCCTTCTCTGAACAGGCCGAAATCAGGAGAAGGGCTCTTCCACCTCCCGTCCCCTTCTCCTGCGGGTAGAGGGGAAGGAGTTCGTGAGCTGCTGGTGCTAGAAGGCTTCAGGATCACGCGCTAGGAGGACTGTCTTTCTCTAGGAGCCCAGCCACACGGCCCGAATCAGGAAAAGACTCAAGACCTTCCCTGTATCCTGTCTGCCTGGGTTTCCGAGGCCTTCGCCTTCTGACCTAGAGGCCGAGGGACTGAAGCCATTGCCTGCCTTCCCTGCCACAAACGCAGGAAGAAGTTGAGAACCGGTCCGCCTTCCCCCCGCCTCTCACATGGCCAGATGAATCCAGCTGCCAAATACAGTGTCAGGACTGGGGTCTCCCAAGGTCGAGAGTTCGAGAGTCAAGAAGCAAGACCACCTCTCATTTCTTCCAGCCCCGCTCCTGTGTCCCCGCGGTCGTGGGTGTGCGGGCAGGGCTCTGCCCAGGGCAGCCTGCCGCTTGCATAGCTTTCAGTTGGTTTGGTGTTTGTTTATTTCATAAGTGGGCAGGTTACAAGCGTTGCACAGAAGTTCTGAGATTTTACCGCCTTTTTTTTTTTTTTTTTTTTTAAGGATTCATTTGTCAGACTCCCGTGTAAGTTAACTTGAAGCAGTGAGGATTTTGTGGTGGCTGTGTTGGCTGAGGCCACAGGGAGGGAGTGAGCTTTACTGTATGAGGACTTTGCTCAGAGGGACAAGCCCATGGTCGTGGTCCCTACAACACGGGTGGTCGTATGTTTTTACAAAACTTCACTCTTCTGCCTCTTACAGGCCTCCCGTCTTCCGTTGGAAAGAGAACCGTTCTTGCCAAAGGAGTGACATCGAAGCCTGACGACGGTTTGCCACCCGGCAGGCACTGACACGGTTGGTTTGGGTCTGGGTTGCCACAGTCTCCAAGTTAAAACTGCAGGCCGCTCAGCCCCGCGGATCTCAAGTCTCTCCTTTCGTCGTGGGCATGTCCACAAGTGGCCTGAGTCACCGTTTTGGCTTCTCCGTTGAGGACGGGAATCCAGGTCTTCCTGAGAAAGGCCCAAGTAGAGCTAACTCAGTAAATTGCTGGCTGAGACCGTGAGCGTCAGCAACCACCTGTGGGTTGAGGTGTGTGCAAGGCTCGGTTTCCCGTCACCCGGGGTGGTGCCAGAGGATCTGGCCCAGCAGGAGTTTTCTCAGGAGCGAGGTTGCGTACGCCCTGGCAGGCAGGGCAGGGGCTTCACCTGTCTGGAGAGCGGCGAGTCGCCGAAGGGAAGCAGCTCGGAAGGAGAGTGGCATTCTCCCTCCCCGCGTCCCTCTCCCGCGGTGGCCACAGACAGGGCCTCGGGAGCAGCGGCCGTGGGCACCCCGCCGTCCTGCCCCTCGAAGGACACTAGGCATCGTTTGCAGTGTTCGTTAGGAAATTATTTATTTACAAGACAAGGTTTCAACGTAGCCAAGGCAGGAAAGGCAGTTCCTGTCCCTTGCAAAGCACGGAACAAGGAAGCGAGACCCTTGAAATTGTGAGTCTCTGCGCTGGTATTTAAGTCATTAAAAAGAAGGTATTTGAAGAGAATCGCCTGCCGGGTCCTTGCTGTGGGTAGAGCGGGGGTCCAGGGTGGGAAGGCAGGAGTGTGGGGAATCCGTGGTATGGGCCCGGGTGGAAACCGAGCGGTGGGGCCACCCTAATTAGAGGAGTTTGGGGTAGGGTTGCCATGGAAACAAATGGACGGCGTGACCCTCCGTCAAGGTGGAGGAAGGTGCAGTCACCAGGAGGCTCCCTCGCAGCAGGCTGGAGGAGGCGCGACAGGGACCGGGGGTGGCGGTCGCTGTGTTTTGGTCGAGTCGGGCCTGGCTTCCAGCGAGCCGCGTTGACAGAGCCAGCGAGGTGCTGTCCCGTGAACTCGATGGGCGTCCTGGAGCCGCTTCAGGCTAAGGAGGAAAGTCCCGCCTCTCTTCCCTTCTCTTACCTCCTCGCGTCAACTTTCTACGTTGGAAAATTCTGGTTCTTAAGGACAGTTAAACGCCGGTCAAAAAGCGCTGCCCCGTGACAGCTGGTTTCGTAAGGTTTCTATGGAGCCCCCTCAGGGATAACGACTCGGGGGGTGACAGCGGAGACGTGAACGTCTCCCGGAGCTTTTACCTTGTGTCACGGCGGGGAAGGGCCCCCGTCTGGGGAATGTCGCACTTCTGATGGCGCGTGGGGTTTGGGGGGTTCTTTCTCCACGTCCTGGTTTTGTGCATCTGCCATCTGGCTTGGTTTGGGGACAGACGACTGACAGGCGGCGCCTGTTGGGCCGTGGTGTGACTGTGTCCGTGCTGTGTTGACGGAGTGGATTTGAACCCGCAGGGGCTCGCAGGGCCGTCTCCTATAGCAGACAGGTCACACCAGTGAGCATTTCTTGAGCCCTTACTGTATGCGGGGCACTGTTCCCCGTGCTCCCGGGTGCCGTTTGTCTGTACAGCAGCCTCTAAAGCAGATGTTATTCTTCCTGTTTGGCAAGTGGGGGCAGCCGAGGCTGTTAGGAGAGGTTAAGACGCTTGCCTGAGGACACAGAGCACGTGGAGGAAGAGCTGAGATCCGAACTCAGGGCTGTCAGGCCCACGCCTCGTTCTGCCCGTGCGTCCCAGGGGCTGGAGGAACACGAGACAGAAGCGCATCTGAGAAGGCAGACACTGGGGTCCCTTTTCGCTTGCTTTTTGGTGTTGCTCTGGCACAAGCTCTCCCGTCCCTGGGGCAGGTGGCTATCCTGCCTCAGCTCCCTTTTGGGTCTTGTCAGAATGGCTGCCCCTGAGCCCAAGCACATCGCTCCACAAGGAAAAATTAGGGCTGAACACTTCCTTTAAAAGCTAAAACTTGAGAGTGGCGACTTTAGCCTCCTTCCTTCTATTGAAGGCCATCTTCAAGCTCTGGCAGGTTTCAGGTGAGGGTTGATCCAGCAGATCAGAATGGTTTCTGATGACCTGGTTGATTAGCTGCTCTCAGACTGCTGTGGGGGTGTGGGGGGGGTCCCCAAGATAGCAGCCGGCAGAATCTACCCCAGCAGGAGAAAAGAGTATCTTTCTCCCAGCCAAAATCCCGGGGCTCACTCTGATTGGACCAGCCTGCGTCACTCACCCTTCCCTCAGTGAATCACAGTAGCCCAGGAGTGGGACGAGCCAATTGGCTTGCCTCGAGTCACCTTGGGTGGGATTGGGAGAGGCGCCCACCACCCCAGACGGTCAGTCGTCCAAGGGAAGTAGGGGGATTGCCGGAAAATGGAATAAATGCTGTAGAGGACAGCAAGAACGGTCTGCAATAATAAAGTTACTACCTGCAATTTATCAGTGAAGGAAAAAGCTCAGAGAGATCAAGTGACCTGCCCAACGCCACACAGCCAACGACCGGAGTCATTTGTAGATGAGCAAATAGGTCTAGGGAGGGGAAGGGGCTTGCCCAGGCTTACCCAGCCGGACAACCGGAGTCAGGGGTTAAACCCAAGCCAGAGGGCGTCAGAGTCAGCCCACCCCCACCACAGTGGGAGGCCCCCACCCCAACTCGCTGCCCTCCCCTGCCTGCCGCCCGTCTGTCTCCACATAACTGAAGTCGGGGCCTGAAGTTCTCCCATTCACTCGCTTGTCTGCTTGGGCAACATTTCTCAGACCCTCGGGAGCCCTGGGGAGGCCCTGGTGTCTGCTGTGTCCTCAGCACCCGGGCCAGGGCCCCGTAAATATGTGTCGATGGTGTGAATGAGTGAATGAGTGAATGAATGAATGCCTCTCACCTCTGGGGACTCATGTCCTCTGACTACTTGGGGCAGTCGCTGGGGACATGAGCAGGCCCCGATGGCTTTGCCAGACCTGGGGCCACCACCCCTATGAAATTCCAGGACCGTTATCTGAGCAGCGTGGACAGGGAGGGAACGTCCCCACCCAAGGTTAAAGATAGCACAGCTCGGAGTCACATCACAGGCCAGAAAGGCGAGATGACCAGCCCAGGGACATTAGATCCGTGTCCCAGGAGAGAGGTTGGGTGGGGGTGTGGGTTCCTGCAGGGAGACTCGGTCAGGACTGGAAAAACAAGAGTGTGGTTCCACCACACAGTGACCAAAACATGGGTTAGGCAAGACCCGGCCCAAATGTGGCACCGCCCCTGGCAGAGGGAGGGAAGAATGTTCCCTGCGGGCTCAGCTCCTGTGTCTCTGTGGGTTGCAGAAGAGACGCTGAACCCCAGCACTGAGCGGGACATTCGAGATGCCCCCTGCCCCGTGCCCTAATGTCCTTTAGTAAAGCCTGCCTTTAAAGGTCTGTCAGTTTAATAGACGCTAATTATTAATTAGTCTTAATGGTGCTAAATATTGATTTATCATTTGTATTTGTTAATTATTTAATGTCTATTAAAGCAATGGTCTTGATCAAATGTCACCTCCTCCATGAGGCCTACCCAGATTATCCAAAGTGCAGTCCCAGGCATGCTCTACCATGACCCCTCCGTGTATTTCTTTAGCCCTTTTTTGTTTTAGAGACAGGGTCTCATTCTGTCGCCCAGGCTGGAGTGCAGTGGCATCATCATAGCTCACTGCAGCCTCCAACTCCTGGGCTCAAGGGATCCTCCTACCTCAGCTTCCCAAGTAGCTGGGACTACAGGCACACACCACCACACCCAGCTAATTTTTACATATTTTTTTTAGAGAAGGGGTCTTGCTATGTTGCCCAGGCTGGTCTCAAACTCCTGACCTCAAGTGATCCTCCCACCTCAGCCTCCCAAAGTGCTGCGATTGCAGGCGTGAGCCCCGGTGCCCAGCCATTACGTCGTGTTTTAGATTTGCTTCCTAGTTGGTCCATTGTGCTGCCCCCTTCCATAGAACATCAACTACACAAGCTCATCCCCTGCTGGGTCCCGGGCACCTGGAACAGGGCCTGACACAGTCTTGCTCACTACACGTTTGTTGAATGAATAAATGAACCCGCTCACGGGGCTCATTCAAAGAAGTTTCACCTAAAGTTTCACCTGAAGAGCTAGAAAGATACTGTAAGTGCAAAGTAAACCCAAAATAACCAGAGGCGAAGAAAGAACAGTGGAAGTCATTGAAATAGAAATGAGCAAATGATTGGGGAAAAAAAATCAATGAAACCGAAAGCCGGTTTTTTACAAAGGTTAATGAAATTGATCGTAACATCTGGGGACGGTGGCTTACGCCTGTAACCCCAGCACTTAGGGAGGCCGAGGCCAGAGGATCACTTGAGGCCAAGAGTTTGAGGCCACCTGGGCAAACGTACCAGGACCCCGTCTCTAAAAACAAACTACATTGAGTAAATACAGTGGGGACATCGTGAGGACGGTCCGCAGGTAGCCACAGTTTGCAGATCAGCAGACGGTGCCGGAGAGCATCGTAGCCCCGTTTGACTAACGGGGACTCCAGAGAGGGGTGGGGACCCGCTGAGGCCCCACAGCAGCAAGTGGGGGAGGAGCCGGGGCCCAGGCACCACACAGAGAGGGAAAAGGGACTTCCGGGGTGGGAGCCAGCATGGAGCCCCGTGAGAGGTTTGGGGACTCCAGGGGAGCCGCAGGGAAGAGAGGAGATTGGGCCGGGCTCACCGGAGAGGTCTCAGGTGGCTCCTTTTCTTGGGAAGAGAAAAGGTTTTTTAATTCCCCTTGGAAATTGGAAACCGTGGCTACCTCCCAGGGCTATAATAAGGCCACAGCCACTGAACAGGTTAAAAATAAAAGATCCCCCGCCCCGGAGCACTGGGGGATGGCATTTGTGAGCCCAGGCAAGCTCCAGGGTTGGGGGACATGGGGGGACCTGCTGTGTGGCCTCAGGCAAGGCGTCTGCCCTCTCTGGGCTCCAGTCCCAGCCTGGAAACACCAGCCTTAGGCAATGATTTCGGAAGACCCTGCATCTGTATGACCCCAGGGGTTGAGCTCCACCTCCGGGACTGGGCACTTTTGGGGGGGTCCCCACCTCTCCAGGCTCGGAAATAGGGACCAGCCCTCGGCCCAGCCCAGGCAGCGGGAGGCTGGCACGGCTGCCCAGTGGCGCCCCCTGGTGACACTGTGCATGTCGCATCCTAGGTGCCTGCGGGCGGCCCTCCAGAAGATTCTCAATTCAAACATAGCACCACCCAGTTCTGCCCAGGTCAAGTGTCCAGCCACACATGTGCTGTGTGACGATGGGCAAAACACTACCCTCTCTGGGCCCAGAGCGCAGGAGGACATTTGTTAAATAAATACCCAACAGTCGCAGAAAGACATCATTCCAAGCAGAGGGGCACAGCTGCCGGGCCGGTCTGGCTGTGGGCAAACTGAACTCCAAAACGAAATCGTCTGCTATTTGTTCACATTTCACAGTTTTTGAAGAAGGGGAAATGTTTCAAATTTTTTTCTTCCTATTTTTCTTCAAGGCGGTTGGGCTCAGAGGGAACATGTGGCTTCCCAGAAACCTGCGGCCCAGTGGGGCTGGCGGGTCGTAGCCGCCAGGGGGCGCTGGGGCAGCGCGAATCATGGCTGACTGAGCCCCCAACCCTGGGGCTGGTGGTCCTTCCCCTGGGCCTTTGCCCATGCTGTGCCCACCTCCCAGAACACTGTTCCCAGCCCAGGGCTACTTCCGATTTATGCTGCCGGTCTCAGCTTACTTCCTCCTTCCAGAAGATTCCCTCAATCCCCCCAGGGTAGTCCAGGGTCCCCTTTGGGCTCCCGAGGCCCCCTGCGTTTCCCCAGTAAAGTCCAGATAACCCCATAACTACCTGATCATGTCTCTCTACAGCAATGGACCGTGAGCCCTGAGAAAACAAAACAGGTCACCATGGAGGGGACCACTTAGTGACCACGAGCACAGAGCCCGCACGCAGCAGGTGCTCAATAAATGCTGGCTGGGTAAATGAATGGATGCACCAACATCCTCCCCACTAACTCCACCGGGGCAGGGAACAGCTCTGTGTCGCCGGTGCCCAACAGAGGCCCGCACACAGCAAGTGCTCAATAATCGTTCATCAAAAGACTTCATTTACTGAGCACGTACTGTGTGCTCTGCCCAGCGTGGGCTGGGTTCTGGAAACACTTCAGTGACCAAGACAGTTCCGTCCCCTGCCCTCTCTGGGTGGGCAGCTCGTGGTGGGGAAACCACAAATTAATAAAATGTTCCTGTGAACACATTTAAAAAACTAGAAGAAAAGAAAAGAAAGAAAACGAACAAGGACATATCGAAGAATTTTAAAACAGAGGGAAAAAATAAAAAATAAAAGCGGATGGAATGAATCGTTAACAGCCTCCGTACAGCCTAGAATCCAGTAGAGAACCTCTAGCCCCTCTCTCCTGCCCCTGCGGGCTACTTTTTTGGCTGTGTGACCTTAGATAAGTGACTTCACCTCTCTGGGCCTCGTTTCTTCATCTGTGAATTGGACACAATGATAGTCTCCCGGCCCAGGGCCTGGATACCCGCCAGTGAGTAGACCCTCAGGTCCTGGGTGCTCTCAAAATGATTGTCCTTTGCAGATCTGCTGGGGAGACATGGGGACAGCCACCTGGAGTAGTACAGTCACCTCTGACCGGGTCCCCCACCTTCCTGCCCTCACCCCTGCCTCAAAGTCTGTCCTTCCTGCGGCAGCCACCAGAGGGCGCCTGTGAGCACCTGAGTCAGGGCACATCCCTCTGCCCACAGCCCCCCATGGCTCCCACCTTCCTCGGCATAAAAAATCCAAGTCCTCCCTGAAGCCCACCAGGTCCTGCCAGACTTGCCTTGCCCTCCCCCACCTCCTCACTCTGCTCCAGCCACATGAGGCCTCCTTGCTGTGCCTCCAACACGCCACATGCCATCCTGCCCCAGGACCGTTGCACGGCTGTGCCCACTACCCACATCATTCCTACCCCCACCCCAAGCTCTTCCCACAACCGACTCCTTCTCTTCCTCCAGGTCTCAGCCCCGGGCCCCCTGGCTGAAGTTCTTCCTCCTGGGACACCCCCAATCACCTCGACCTGTTTATTCCCTCTGGAGTCTCTTCACTTTCAGAAATTATCTCACTTCCTTCTTTGATGACTTGTTTACTATTTCCTCCCCTCCGCCCCCAGGGAAATGACAGCGAGTCACTGTCACTTCCGTCTTCATCCTCCCTGCTTCCCAGTGCCTGGGACAGACCCTGGCAGCACACAGTAGGTGCTCAATAAATGTTGGTCAAACGCACAAGTGGCCAATTCACTGTCCGAAAGTATTCACAGCTGGCTCTCGCCTCGATGGTCCCCTCTGTCCGGACAACCCCACCCCGCCCTGGAATCTAATCTCGAAACTCGCCCCTCCAGGTTTCACTTCATGCACGCGGCCGCCACCAGGGCCAGAGCTCTGACAAAGTCTGAGTCAGCGACTAAAATAGCAAGTGGTGCATGACTGCTGGGGTGACTCACACCAGACCTGCCCTTCCGCGTGGCCCAGCCATGCCGGGAGAGACCGGCAACGTCAAGGTTCAAACCAGCCGTCAGGCAGGAAGGGGCCTGCAGCTCCCGGCCTCAGTGGGTTCCATTTTGCGCTTCCTGGGCCCTCTTCCCTTCCCTCCCTTGGGAATTTAGCTTCTTCAACTGTGATCTCAACACTTTTGATCTGTGTGACTCCAGGGGTCAAAATTCACGTCTTTGGGCCTCAGTTTTCCCCACCTCTAAAATGGGTCCATTATATAATAGAAGCTTCTACCTTGAGAGCTCGTTTTGAGGATTAAAATGTGTTCATGTGCTGAAAGCCTGAAGAATCGATAAATGCTAAGTGCTCAACAAATGCTAACTCTGTTCTTGTTCTCAAAAGGTCTGTCGCTCTGTCCCCTCGGTGCAGCACGCACACTTAACACACACTGCGCCTGCGCACCTGGTGTACAATGTGCCTGTGTTTACATGTGACTGCACACGATCTGTTGATCTTCAAACAACGGCCTCCACAAACCCACTTCTCGGTTGAGGAAACAGAGGCTCAGAGAGGTAAAAACACTTGCCCAAGGTCACGCAGTGGGATCTGAGCCCAGCCTTGGTGGGGGCATCCAGGCAGACCCCCAAAGCAAATGGAAAGAGAAGGGCGGCAGCCCAAACTGCTAAACGTCCCCCAATATCTCTTCTCCCTGCCTTCTCTCTTATTAGCGCCAAGACTTTTCTGCAGGACACGTGGCCAACCAAAAGACTACATTTCCCAGCTTCCCTTGCAGCAGGCGCTGGGGCATGTGACCAGACCCTGGCCAATGAGACGAGAGCAAATATGCACAACTTCCGGCTCGCTCTTCCTCCTTCCGGTTTCCCCTTTGCGGGTGACCGGAGCCACGTGCTTCTTAACAAGCATGCAGGCAGAGGTCGCCCCGAGAGGAGGGGCGCTGCAGGAGCGTTCAATAAATATTTATTATAATTAAAAGACCCTACAAACGTCCCCACCACCAAGACCCCTCACCCAGAGATGGACTCAAAATGTAAACAGTGTCCCCTTCCGGCCACCCCGAAGGCCAGGAAGTCCTCAGAGCCCATTTTGCTGTTTCCTGAGAAATGAAGGGCGCCCAGGCAGTGTCCTGAGCGCAGCGGGGACCCGGCCTTCCGCTGTCCCCCGGGAGCGGGGCAGACGCGGGGAGGTGGGGGGGTCCCCAAGGTCCTGCCCAAAGCCCGTGGCGGGCCCAGGTGTGTTCCCCTGACCTGGACGCGGGTCACTCGGCCTCCTGCGTCTTGTCCTCAGGCGCCTGCGCCCCTCGCTGGTTCCACATGTGGTTGTTCAGCCCCAGCTGCACCATCTGGGCGTGGTGGATGATGAGGGGCTGCGGTCCCGGGCTCGGAGGGGCAGCAGGGGACGCCGCGGGGAAGGCCGCTGGCGGGGCGCCCGCCTGCCACGGGGGCGGCAGGGGCGGCGGCTGCGGGCAGCCCAGCCAGGTGGGGAAGGGTGGCGGGGCTCCCCGGGGCACCTGGCCCCCCGCAAAGGGTCCCGGAGCCCCAAAGGGCGTCCCAGTCCCGAATGACACGTGGCTCCCAAAAGCCACCTGGAGCTGCTCCATCTGCGCCTGCCAGGCCAAGCAGCTCTGGAGGTAGGCGGAGTGCGCGGCGCTCAGGGCCGCCGCCTGCACCCGCTCGCCCTCCAGGTGTTGGCTCCGCTCCCGCAGGGCCCGGGCGTCCTGTTCCTTCCTCCAGCTGTCCTTGCGGCGCCTAAGCTTCTGGGGCTTGAAGGTGTTGGCTACCTTCCTGGCGAAGACCGGGGAGTGCTCCTCCAGCCACACCAGGCCGGCGAGCAGGCTGGCCGCGTCGGAGCGGAGCTGGGCCGGGGAGCTCTCCAGGGGCAGGAAGGGGACCACGCAGTCCTGCCACCCGTGTCGCGTGAAGCTGCTCGTCAGGGCTTGGCACACCTGGTACAGGCTCAGGCGGCAGTCAAAGCTGGAGGTGAGCAGTAGGATGACGAAGGCCGAGTGGTCTATGGCGTCCTGCAGGCAGCGCAGCTCCCCGCGCCCGGGCACCTGGAAGTCCTCGCAGAAGGTGGCCCCGTCGGACACGCCAAGGGCCTCCAGCTTTTCCCGGACCCGCAGGGCGATGTGCTCGTCCGCCTTGGCGTGGAGGACCACGAAGTTATAGAACTTCTGCTCCGATGACATCTCAGGGGAGGAAGGCCACAGGGACGAGGAGGCCAGGTAGGCCGAGCAAGAGGACGGTGGAGGAGGAGGAGGGGGGAGTGGCGTTTGGGGACAGGACGTTTCGGGGATCGTTTCGGGGATCGAGGGAGCAGGTGGGCATGGCTTGATATCCGGGCACGTGGTGTCTTCTTGAGAAAGCTGGAGCGGCGTCTGGTCTTTGACAGGGCAGGGGTTTCCGACAGGCTCCGGGATGGGCGAGGACAGAGACGCGGGGGCTGCAGACACCTCGGTGCACTCCACCGGGTAGTGGGTGCTGGCTTCCGGAACTTCAGGGGTGTCAGGGAGCCCAGCAGGGGCTGGATCTGGGGCCACCTCGGGAAGCTCCGGGGAGCTGGCAATCTCCCCCGACGGGGGCCAGCTCATCTCCTCGGGCTCCTGGCAGCCGCTGGGGACCGGCTCCGGCACCGGGCTGGCCCGGGGGCCGTCACAGAGCTTGCTGGGCCCTCGGGGGCTGCGGTGCAGGCTGAGGAAGGGCATGGTGGGTGACTGGCTGATTTCCAAGTTGCTGGCCAGCGAGGCCGGGCTGGTGGATCTCAGTGAGCGCCCTTGGCTCCAGCCCGACAGGTCGTCAATGGGGCGAGGAAGGCTGCGGGTCCCAGAGGGTGGAGCTGAGGACGCTGGAAGGCAGCCCAGGTCGGAATGGAGGGTCTGGAAGCCCCCCGGGTTGCCGACAACGTCCCACCCACACCGGTCCTGGGCCTCAACCTGGAGCTCCCCCAGCCGGCTGTCATCCCTGGAGCTGAGGTCACGGAGGGCTGCCTGGTAGGCCACGTCCCGCAGCAAGGCCGGGCACAGCTTTTCCTCCGCCAGCAGATGGTACAGGCGGGCAACGGCCCAGGACACGTCAGGAGGCTCCTCGGGGGCCTCAGTGCCGTCCACGTTGTCCATGCCAGCCCACTGGTGGGCCACCACCCGGGCCACTGCATCCGCCTTCAGCGCCTCCAGAGAGATCCTGGCCTCCGTGTCCTGGCCCAGGGTCAGGAGCACCATGGCGTGTAGGAGGCCGGCCCCTTGGCAGCCCATGCGCAAGGTCTTCAGTTTGTGCTTCAGATGCAAGAGCTTGTCCTGGCCTGCGGCACCTAGAACGTCGAACACGCCAGGCAGTGACGGGCCCGCGTGGGCCATGAGCACTGGTGAGCGTGGCCTTGGGCAGTGGCAGAAGCTCGGGGTGGTGGAGGCATGTTCTGCACCTCCCGCCTTCTGCACACCCCGCGTCCCCTACCCATTCACTGCGCCGGGTTCCGTGACGGCGGCCAGGGCAGATCTGCAGGGAACAGGAGAGGGACGTGTGGTTACCCTCAGGCTGGTCTCGAACTCCTGACCTCAAGTGATCCTCCTGCCTCAGCCTCCCAAAGTGCTGGGATTACAGGCGTGAGCCACTGTGCCCGGCCTGCTCTCCCTCTTTTTATCACTCTGCCAGGGACAAGCTGTGTTGTGAGCAGCTCTCGGGGAGGCCCATGTGGCAAGGAACCGAGCTCTCCCGCCTACAGCCGTACAAACGGGTCATCTAGGGAGCGGCTCCTCCAGCCCCAGTCGAGCCTTCAGATGAGGCAGCCCTGGCCGACCCCCTGATTGCAATGTCTCGGGAGACCTCGGACCACAATGACCCAGCTACAAAGCAGCTCCTAAATCCCCAGTCCACCGAAACTATGAGATAATAACTGTTGTTTCCAGCCACAAAGTCTTGGGGCAAGTTGTCACGCAGCAGTGGCTGACTGATACAGCTGATGTTATTACTACGATGAGCAAACCATGCCCGGGTGCTGGCTTTCCACCCCACACAGCTGTAACGCCATTTGGAAGGTATTTTCTCTTCTCAGCGTGGCCTTCATGACACTGTTCAAGTCTCAGGCACAATGGCACCGCCTGGGGGGACCTCCACAACCACCCCAGTTCCTGATCCCAGTCTGTCTCTCTGTGTCACCCTCTTCCCCCAACCAGAATCTGTCACTAGGTCAGCTGTGCTGTGTGTTCAACCTTTTGCATCTATTATGCTATGAATACGTTCCTCCCCATGCGACTGTGAGCCCCAGAGGGCGACGGCTGAGCATTGCTGGGCGGCTGAACCCCAGAGCAGCTACCTGACAAGTGCTTGTTGGAAGAATGAATGAGGTTGGTGCTCCATGTCGTGGATGAGAAAACTGAGGCCAAGAGAGAAGGGCTTTTCCAAGGGCACATAGGAAAGGCACTCGGGTATTCCAATCCTGGTCCTTTAAGTCACCAGGGCCCTGGGGCATGTCCCCATATTCAGATCTGGGGAAAAACGCAGTCCATTCTAGGAGGCCACGAACGCCTTGTCTGCCCCTCAGCCTGGCTGCGCTGAGACCCACCGCCTGTCCCAGCCCATGCTCACGACCCAGCGGCCTAGATCAGTGGCTCTCAGCCAGGTACAATTCCATGTCACCCCCCCACCAAGGGGACACTTAGCGATGTCCCGAGACATCTGTGGTTGTCACAGTAGGTGGGTGCTCCTAGCAATGAGTGGGCAGAGACCAGGGACGCTGCTCCACACCCCGCGATGCGCAGAACGGCCCCCGCCCCAGGAAATGACCCAGCCCCAGATAGCACTAGCCGGAAAGTTGAGAGAGCCTGGTCTAGACCGAGAGTTGCTGACTCACGGATGAACTCCCTTTTCTGACAAATCACAGACCTCCTTGTATAAATGAGTCAGGATTTTTTTTACAGAGGTCATTGTGAGCAGGTCCCCCAGGGCAGCCCTGGGGGCCAAAGTCAATGAGTCCAGGAAGGTTGGAGGGCAGGCAGGGGTGGAACAGAAGCTGGTGGCAAGGAGCACAGGCGCAAGTCAGGCGGACAGAGCGGGGCGCTGGGTGGGGGTGGACGCCAGGGCCAGCAGCTGTCTGGCTGTCTCAAAATATGGAAGCGACCTACGTGTTGAAATGCTGACGGGCGAGAAAGGCAGCAGAAACAGAAAAAAAAGTGGAGCCGACTTCCCAGTAGGGGGAAGACACAATCGATTAAACGACAGTAAAGTTCATAGTTTCTCGGCTGGTGTCAACGTCACAGAGAGATGAAAAGCAGGCATGAGGCCAAGATTACTGAATATAAGGGGCAGGTCTTTGCATGTGCCACCACGCCTGGCTCATTAAAAAAAAATTTTTTTTAGACATGGGGTCTTGCTGTGTTGCCCAGGCTGGTCTCAAACTCCTGGCCTCAAGCGATCCTCCCGCCTCAGCCTCCCAAAGTGCTGGGATTAGAGGTGTGAGCCACCAAGCCCGGACAATTCAAATATGTTTAAGAGACTGTGTGAGCTTAAAGAGAAAAGTTTGTAAGCCAGAGTGCGATCTGTGTTGGGAACACTCTAAACATATCTGCTGCATAATAAATAAGCAAAGTGTGTAACAGAGAGGGAGGGATATGTACATAGCGTTCATTCATCCATTTAAGACGTCATTTTCTGGGCTGGGCGCGGTGGCTCACACCTGTAATCCCAGCACTCTGGGAGGCCAAGGCGGGAGGATCGCTTGAGCTCAGGAGTTCAAGACCAGCCTGAGCAAGAGCGAGACCCCGTCTCTACTAAAAATAGGAAGAAATTAATCGGACAACTAAAAATGTATAGAAAAAATTAGCCGTGCATGGTGGCGCATGCCTGTAGTCCCAGCTACTCGGGAGGCTGAGGCAGGAGGATCGCTTGAGCCCAGGAGTTTGAGGTTGCTGTGAGCTAGGCTGACACCACGGCACTCTAGCCTGGGCAACAGAGTGAGACTCTGTCTCAAAAAAAAGAAATAATTTTCTTAGCATCTGCCAGGTACTAGGCACCATTGGATGTACCAGGACACAGAGAAAAACAGGAACAGATGTCTCTCTTGGAACCAAGTCTATTGAGTATGTTTATTATATAAAATATATAAGTGTCATATATATTATATATGACAATATAATGGGTATGTATATGTGTATACACACACACACAGACACACACACACACACACCCTCTTACTTGAGGAACTACTATATCCCATATTGTGCTCCCCACTTCTCTTCAAACTCCCCAGGCACAGTCCTGCCCCAGGACCTTTGCACTGGCTGTTCACTCTGCCTAGAACACAGTTACCCCCCTGGTGTCCCTATGGCTCACTCCCCACCTCCCTTCAGGTTTTTGGTCAAGCCTGTCCCGATCCCACTGTACACAACTGCCTATGACAGAGGCCACAAAATCTGGCCCACCAACTGTTTTTGTAAATAAAGTTTTATTGGAATGCAGCCACGCTCGCTCGTTCCCACACTATCTATGGCTGCTTTCGCGCTACAGTGGCAAAGCTGAGTCGTTGCAACAGAGACCTGTGGCCCACAAAGAGAATGTTCAGTATCTGGCCCTTTTTAGAAACTGTTATGAAATGGCATGTGATTTTTTTTTCCCATTCCAGAGAGGGACTAACGTGGCCGAGTTCACATAGCTAGTGATTGACAGAGCAACAATTCGGTGCCAGTGTTTGTAACCATAAGACCAAGTGCCTTATCATTAGTATGGGGACATAAGTGGCTGTTACGGGTTGACCTGTGTCCCTCCCCAAAATCATATCTTGAAATCCTACCTTCCAGGACCTCAGAATGTGGCTTTATTTGGAGATAGGTTCTTTTTGTTTGTTTGGTTTTTGTTTTTGCTGCCGAAAGTATTTAAATACACAATCTGCACAGTTCCTATGTAGCACTCACATTTTATACACTCTCCTGGATAAATAAGACTTTTAAAAACATTCCAGATTTTGAGAGTTTAATAATAATATTCACCTGTTAACACATACACGCCACCAAATGTTCAGAATGTTTTTAACCTAGGCATATATTTTCGATGACTCCCTCTCAAATTAACTAGATGGATTTTCCCTAAATATGTCTGATGTAAGTAAAAATACAGCTGAAGTAGGGCCGGGCGCGGTGGCTCACGCCTGTAATCCTAGCACTCTGGGAGGCTGAGGTGGGAGGATCCCTTGAGCTCAGGAGTTCCAGACCAGCCTGAGCAAGAGCGAGACCCTGTCTCTACTATAAATAGAAAGAAATTAGCCAAACAGCTAAAAATAGAAAAAATTAGCCGGGCATGGTGGCGCATGCCTGTAGTCCCAGCTACTTGGGAGGCTGAGGCAGAAGGATCGCTTGAGCCCAGGAGTTTGAGGTTGCTGTGAGCTAGGCTGACGCCACGGCACTCTAGCCCAGGCAAGAGAGTGAGACTCTGTCTCAAAAACATTTTTAAAAATTAATTTCACTCATTTCATTTTTCTTTTGTTAATATGGCTACTGGAAAATGTTTAATTACATAGATGCCTCATATATTTCTGTTGGATGGTGCAGGTTTAGACATTTCGACAACATTCCACTAATGTCGAGGCTGTTGCCATTTTTGACTGAAGGAAACAGAGGCACAGAGAGGTTAAGTAAGTTGCCCAGGGTCACACAGCACATAAGAGGTATGCTGGATTGGAACCCAGGCTATCTGGCTCTAGAACCCACTGAGCCTGTGGGCTCTCTTTGACATTTCCAGGTTTAACACAGACTCCAGCCTATGTGGACCTGGTTATGTGACCTGAGAAACAGTCTTACCTAGGTTTTTGTTTTTTTTTTTGAGACAGAGTCTCACTCTCTTGCCTGGGCTAGAGTGCCGTGGCGTCAGCTTAGCTCACAGCAACCTCAAACTCCTGGGCTCAAGCGATCCTCCTGCCTCAGCCTCCCAGGTAGCGGGGACCACAGGCACATGCCACCATGCACGGCTAAATTTTTCTATATATTTTTAGTTGTCCAGCCAATTTCTTTCTATTTTTTTTTTTTTTTAGTAGAGACGGGGGTTGGGGGGGGGGTCTCACTCTTGCTCGGGCTGGTCTCGAACTCCTGACCTCAAGGGATCCTCCTGCCTCGGCCTCCCAGAGTGCCAGGATTACAGGCATGAGCCACCGCGCCCGGCCAGCCTTACCTAGTTTTAATTGAACTAACCCTCACAAAACAGGCATATGTCCTGAATGTTCCTGTAGAGAAGTAGAGGATGAAAGACATTTTCCATAATGTAGACACACACAAGCAATAAGAAAAAAGCACAGTGCCCAGCTTCTACCTCTTAAGCGAGCTCAGCACATAGCGGGATAAAAACGAAAACGATCTTATATTCAGGTGGGACCACAAGTCAGCCAAAACTTTTTGAAACGATCAAGACAACTACTTGAAATATGGTCCGATACCCTTCTCAACAGCAATGATCCTCAAATCAACAGTCCCTCCCACCTCCTAATGGTTCCTAGGAACAGCTGTGTATACAACTTACAAAGAAGAAAACAAACACATGTTGGCCAGTGCCCTCCAATTTTTAACTGATCAAAGGCATAAGTGATAAAGTGTGGAGAAGGGTAGTGCCTGGGACAGGGCATGAACAGGGTTGGGCATCACGCTGTGTTCACTCTGAAAACATTCACCAAGTTCAACGCTTAGGTTCAGACCTTTTCTGTAGAGAGAAATTTTGTTGACAGGTCCTGTGTTAATAAAATGTTAAAAGGAAAAAAAATTCACAGACTCCTGGGCAACTGTGCTGGCAGCCATCTAAGAATCAAATTATTTTGAATGAGTTGCCAACAGTGAACAAAGGACATTTTGTGCAAAACTCTGGCGTTCCGGATTCACCTGGAAAATCAACAATTGGGCCAAGCGGGGTCCGCATTCCCGAGGCCTGGGAGAGAAGTGTGGCTGCCTCGCCTCAGAGCTACGGGCTCCCCTGTCCGCCCACTGCCCACCTGGAATGAGTCATCTCCAGGAAGAGAGAGAGAAACAGGTAGAAGCATGCTTTTGGGATTCAGATCTCAGCTCTGCCACTTCCAGGCTGTGCACTTCAAGGCCTCAGTCTCCTCATCTTTAAAATGGGTATGGCGGGAAGTGGTACCAGCTGGGGCTGTTGTGAGGTTGAATGAGTTCATTTGTACAGGAGTGTTAAAGCAGTGCCGTGCACACAGTGGGCGCCCCACGAGCCACTAGCATGAATGGCGGCTGCCTGCTCCCCGCAGGGACCAGAGCTGGACACTACCCCACAGTAAGGACGCAGGAGAGTTTTGTGCAAAAAGAGACAGAGCCAGCCGGAGTCAGAATCTGCCAGGCAGGGCCACACCCACCTGCATTCCTGGCCAATATCTAAAGTCACGCAATCTTTCTTCTCATTTTCTCCTCCCAACAGCCCGAACTGAACCCTAACCCAGTGATTGTACAGGCTTTGCCTGGCTCTCCTGCCCGGCAACCACCCACCCGCTGGAGCCCCGGCGTTCACTCGGTTCCACGCCCACAGCCTCCAGGACAAGGTCCACACCCTGCCCTGAACGGTGAGTGCATGGTGGAGCAGAAACACCCACAGTGGCCGGGCTTGGTGGCTCACGCCTGTAATCCCAGCACTTTGGGAGGCTGAGGTGGGAGGATCGCTTGAGGCCAGGAATTCGAGACCAGCCTGAGCAAGAGTGAGACCCTGTCTCTACAAAAAATAGAAAAATTAGGCCGGGCGCTGTGGCTCACGCCTGTAATCCTAGCACTCTGGGAGGCCGAGGCGGGCGGATCGTTTGAGCTCAGGAGTTCGAGACCAGCCTGAACAAGAGCGAGACCCCGTCTCTACTAAAAATAGAAAGAAATTAATCGGACAACTAAAAATATATAGAAAAAAAATTAGCCGGGCATGGTGGCGCATGCCTGTAGTCCCAGCTACTCGGGAGGCTGAGGCAGTAGGATCGCTTGAGCCCAGGAGTTTGAGGCTGCAGTGAGCTAGGCTGATGCCACGGCACTCTAGCCAAGGCAAGAGAGTGAGACTCTGCCTCAAAAAAAAAAAAAAAAAAAAAAAATAGAAAAATTAGCCAGGCACAGTTGTAGCGTACGACTGTGGTCCCAGCTACTCAGGAGGCCAAGGCGGGAGGATCGCTTGAGCCCAGGAGTTGGAGGCTGCAGTGAGCTGTGATGACCCCATTGCATTACAGCCTGGGGGACAGAGTGAGACCCTGTCTCTAAAAAAAAAAATACCCACGGGGTGGGGGTCCCAGCTCTGCCACCTGCCAGCTTGTATGGTCTCCGTCTTAGCCTCAGTTTCCCTATTTGTAACACTCACATGAGCGTGGCACTTAGGACGGATGTGGGTCTGCCATCCAGAACAGCCCCCCGCAAGGTGCAGGAGTCCAGTGTGACAATATGATAACAGCATCATGATCAATATTGGCAGAAGGTATTTTCCTCTTTTTTTATTTTTTAACCACATCTGGAACATGCCCATTCTCTCCTCTCCTACTCGCCCCCTATGCTCTTGAACAGTCTTCATACATTGAACGTGCATTTATTGAGCACCTCCTAGGTCCAAGAACTGCTCTAGGTGCTACTGCAGACTCCTCAAGACAGGCAAAGCCGCCCTCATGGAGCTGCCAGTCCAGCTCAGAGACACCAACAGTGAGGGAGAAAATAACCCAGGGTCAGGTCAGAGAATGAGCAGTGATGGGAAGGCCAGGCCCTCTGACACAGTGACAGGGAGGACAAAGGTGGTGAAGGGAGGCCAGAGGGGAGGAGGTGACACTGAGCTGAGACCAGAAGGAGTTGACGGAGCAAATCCAGCGGAGATCTGGGGGTGGAGAACTTCAGGAAGACAGAGCTACCTGTGCAAAGGCCCTGGGGCAGGACCTTGCCTGGCTTGTTGGAGAAACAGCCTGTGTGGCTGAAGCAGAGTGAGGAGGAGGGGGATCTGGGGTGTTGGGGGAAATCTGGGGTGCTGGGGAGGAATCCGGGGAGTGGGGAAGTTTCTGGGCCACCGGGGAGGGGAGCTGGAGGTTGAAGGGGCCCCGAAAACGCGGTGCCAGGACCCCGGGAGGCCCGGAAGCGAGGCCAGGTGGCCTGGATCCCTGGCCGCCCACCCCCTCCTCCCCAACCGGCCCCCTCCCGGCCCGCGCGCGCGCCCCTTCCCCACCTACCCGGAGCCGGGAGCGCTCGGCGGGGATTCGGGCGGGACGTCCTGGCGGCGGTGCCAGCGGAGACCAGCGCGCGCCCACGGCGCCCGGCCCGCTCCAGCCCCGCATGCGGCACCGCCCCTTCCGTCCCGGGCCGGGACAAAGACGTGAGGTCACGGTTTCGGAGCCTGGCCCTGCCCCGGCGGGCGGGGAAAGTCCCCGCGGCGCCCCGCACCCATCTGCCACCTCCAGCAAGTGTGCGCACCTGCCAGGCGCTGAGGGCCCCAGCGGGCGACAACAGGAGGCACAAACCTCTGCCCTCGGGGAGCCCACGGGCTCACGGGCGCCCAGAGGAAAAACTAATCACTGTTTTAAAATCAGAGCATCTCAGTGAGTGAGGGATGGTGCTTTCTGGGATACAGCGGTGTTAGCACCACCAGAAGGGGTCTGGCTATGTTGCCCAGGCTGGTCTTAAACTCCCGGGCTCTAGCGAGCCTCCTGCCTCGGCCTCCCGAAGCGCTGGGGTGACAGGCGTGAGCCACCAAACACGAGGTTTATAAATTCACAGGGCTCCAAAACTTTTGGGGGTCCCGGACTCAGGGCAGACATATCCACAGGGCACGGTTACACAAGGTGCCAGGGATCCCTGATACTTTTTAGGGGCCCACAAAAATGTGTTCACGTCTTTGGAAACCAGGAGTAAAATAGAATGAATATAACCCAGCTTGGATTATATTATATTTGTCTTTATACCAATGTGGTTATAAATTTAATTTTTAATTTTTTCTTTTTTTAAGGAGGAAGAGGCCTGGGAAAGTTGTCATGTCTTTGGCTGGAGAAACTCTGAGACTTTTTCTCAAAATGCCATTTGCAGATGCAAACAAAACACGGGGGTTTACAAGGAAATCCATTATGTTGAAATACATGCATTAAAATATTTGTTAAAAAACAAGTTATGGGCCGGGCGCGGTGGCTCACGCCTGTAATCCCAGCACTCTGGGAGGCCGAGGTGGGCGGATCATCCTGAGCTCAGGAATTGGAGACCAGCCTGAGCAAGAGCAAGACCCCCGTCTCTACCAAAAATAGAAAGAAAATTAATTGAACAGCTAAAAATATATAGAGAAAAAAAATTAGCCGGGCATGGTGGCGCATGCCTGTAGTCCCAGCTACTCGGGAGGCTGAGACAGTAGGATTGCTCGAGCCCAGGAGTTTGAGGTTGCTGTGAGCTAGGCTGATGCCACGGCACTCGCCCCAGGCAAGAGAGTGAGACTCTGTCTCAAAAAAAAAAAAAAAAACAAGGAAAACAAGTTATGCTCAAGTGAGATGCTCAGAAAAAAATAATAAAAGATAAACAAAAGAAGGAAATTAAAATTAAAAAAAACAAAAAACCAAAAAACAAGTTAATGGCTGGTCCAATGGTAGTGGGTTATCAGAACTTGTGAACATGAGTGTCACTAAAGTTGGTATACAAGCCCCCACTGGTAAATTTGATTGGCAAAAAAAAAAAAAAAAAAAAACAGAAAAAGAAAAAAAAACCAAATTAATGACCCATGTCTGATGGATAGAAAAGTGGTATGTGGTCCACCCATACAATGGAGTATCACTCAGCCTTAAAAAGGAAGGAGATTCCGACACAGGCTACAGCATAGATGGACCTTGAGGACATCGTGCTCAGTGAGAGACCAGACACAGAAGGACACACACTGTGTGATTCCACTCACAGGAGGTCCCTAGAGGCGTCAGATCCACAGAGACAGGAAGTAGGATGGTGGGTGCCAGGGGCTGGGGAGGGGGTGGGGAGTGAGTGTTTCATGGGGACAGTTTCAGTTTGGGACGACGAGAAGGTTTGGGAGATGGACCAGGTGCAGTGGCTCACGCCTGTAATCCCAGCACTCTGGGAGGCCGAGGCGGGAGGATCGCTTGAGCTCAGGAGTTCAAGACCAGCCTGAGCAAGAGCCAGACCCCATTTCTTTTTTTTTTTTTTTTTTGAGACAGAGTCTCACTCTTTTTGCCCGGGCTAGAGTGCCGTGGCATCAGCCTAGCTCACAGCAACCTCAGACTCCTGGGCTCAAGCAATCCTCCTGCCTCAGCCTCCCGAGTAGCTGGGACTACAGGCATGCGCCAGCATGCCTGGCTAATTTTCTCTATACGGTTTCAGTTGTTTGGCCAATTTCTTTCTATTTTTAGTAGAGATGGGGTCTCGCTCTTGCTCAGGCTGGTCTCGAACTCCTGAGCTCAAATGATTGTGCCCGCCTCGGCCTCCCAGAGTGCTGGGATTACAGGCGTGAGCCACTGCGCCTGGCCCAGACCCCATTTCTTTGAAAAATAGAAAAATTAGCCAGGTGTGGTGGCACCTGTAGTCAGTCCCAGCCACTAGGGAGGCTGAGGCAGGAGGATCACTTGAGCCCAGGAGTTGGAGGCTGCAGTGAGCTATGATGACACCACTGCACCCTACCCAGGGCAACAGAATGAGATTCTGTCTCAAAACAAAACAAAACAAAACAAAAAAAAAAACTTTAGAAATAGAGCTATACCAAAACAACAACAACAACTTCTGGATACACCTGTATATTGATCACCACATTAAATAACGAGATCCAACAACCACAGTGATTTCGCAGTAGCGAGGAATGTTAGCAGTTGTGTGCAGCAAGCCAAGCCGAAAGTACCTGTAGCTTTTATTGGGGACAAAGTCACAGGTCCTGTCTTTTCGCCTTCATTCATAACTGAGGAAATGGTACATATCAGTTAGAGTCCCGGAAAATAAAGATACGGACTTTTTGACCCATAGGAGTTCACGGACACCCTGAATTCTGGCATCGGGTCGCCCAAGAGGTCCACGGACTCAAGACTTAAGTTCCCCTGAGTGTTCTTGGGACGGGGGTGGACACAGAAGTTATGCAGATGCTAAATTGTGTTTATTCCTCTCAGCGCTTCTCTCCACTGAGGGAGGAATCTTATTAAGCACCTACCATATTCCCAGGCTCTGGGGATGCATTAGGGAGAAAGAAAGAAGTGGTCCTTGTCTTCGGGCGTCCTGGGCTGGTGGGGGAGGGAACGTTAAACACACCTTCTGTGCCTCGGCTCCCCCGCCCCCCGTCACCAATTTATGGAGCGTTCAGTAGGCGCCTGTCCCCACGCCAAACACATCTTGGTGGTCATCGGATCTGTGTCTTAAAACAACCCTTCCAGGGAGGTTTGATGGTGCCCAGTTTACAGATGAGAAAACTGAGGCCCCGAGGTCACAGCTGGAGCATGCAGGCTTCTAGGGCCGCAGGTGGATAAATGTGCCCACCAGCAGACAGGTGCAGCTGCCCACCTCCCTTGTTCAAGGAAAGACATAAAATAGTCCTAGTTTCTACCCAATTTCCCTCCCCATCACCTGTCCCAGAAGCCTCCCCATTCTGGTTTCCATGTTTGCACACATATGCACACACCCACGGACGTGATATTGAGCATTCCTTGGTCCGGTTTTGCTTTTTCATTCACATAGGCCCCCGGCAGCAAACTCCCTTCTGTAAAGGACCACGTATTATAGTAAATATTTTCAGTCAGACACAGTCTCTGTCTGTCCCAACTTTTTTTTTTTTTTTGAGACAGGATCTTGCTGTGTTGCCCAGGCTGGTCTTAAACTCCTGACCTCAAGCGATCCTCCCGCCTCGGCCTCCCAAAGTGTCGGGATTTCAGGCATGAACCACCGCCTGTCCCAAGTGTTTATGCTGCCATTATAGACATAGATGAGATGTAAATAAATGAGTTTGGCTATGTTCCAATAAAACTTTATTTATATAAACAAACAGCGGGCCAAACAGGGCTGACGGACCATGCTTCCCTGACCCTTGACACAGATGGTATTAATCTTCAGCCTTATTCCTTAGATGACACGTCTTCGACACTTTCCCAAGTCAACAAATGCAGCCCCTGCCTTTGACATTCGGGTTGCTCCCCCCAAAACAGCATTGCTACCTTAAAAGGTGGCGGTCACGAGTGTCGTGGAGGGAGCCTGACTCTCTAAGTTCAAATCCTTCCTTGGGATTAATAGCTGTGAGGAGGAGCCGAGGATCAGCTCTCTGGGCCATACCTCAGTTTCCCTCCCTTGTAACACGGAGCTGGCGTGGGCCGCTCTCTGATGCGGCTGGTAAAAGGACTGGGTGACTTAATCGCAGTGTTTCTGTGCGGCAGCCACAGAGAAGGGGAACTTCTGGGACTTCTCCCAGGACCGGGAGAAGCTGCGTTCTCAGTCTTACTCAGCGCTGCCGGGTTGTTCTCCAAATGGGCTCTGCATGTTTTCACCCCCCCTAAACGAAGTCCCCAAAAAGGCTCGTTTTCCCAATCAGCCCCCGCATGGTACTTTCTCTTTCTTAATTTGCACCGAGGTAGAATCACACGCACCCGAGCACAGAGATCTTAAATGGAGAGCTCGGGGAATACGGACACACGCGCTGTAGCCAATGCCCACGAGATACAAATCATTTGTAGCGCCCACTGTCGCCCGCCAGGCTGCGCGGTTGTGCCAAGACGAGGGGAGCTGGGAGCTGGGAGCTGGGGAAGCCACTGCAGTCCATGGGGCTTCCACGCACACCTGCTGCTGCGCCCCACATCTGGCAGGGGCCTGTGATCGCAGGACGGTGCGGCGGAGAACACCGCCTGGAATCTGGGCTCGGGGTGGGTCTTGGTGTCACCGGTGGGGGTGGCGGTGAAGGCAAGGCTGGCCCCAGATTCACACAGCCTGAGGTGAAGGGTCTTCGGATGACCATTCCTAGGAGCCAGGTCTGGGGCCGTCACTGTCCCTGTCGCTCCCTAACCAAGCAGGCCCAAAGTCAAGAATGGCAGAAGATCAGGCCAGAGGGGGCCTTCCCACCTCGACACCTCTTCCCAGTCCCCTGGTCGGCCTTTGTCATTGCTGTGTGACATTCCACTATGGGGACCTACCCAATGGTCTACCCAGTCGTCTCTCCATACATACTTGGTTTGGTCCCATATGGAGACTATTACAGAGAAAACAGTCGTGAGTATTTAGAGGCAAGTCTTTGTGTGGCTATCCAGTTGCATTCGGCTTGGGTATAAACCCAGGAGTGGGAATGGGGGTGGCGAAAAAAATAAAAATAAAAAATAAACCCAAAGGTGGGACTATTAGGATATTTTTTATGGCTGGGCATGGTGGCTCACACCTGTAATCCTAGCACTCTGGGAGGCTGAGGCGGGAGGATCGTTTGAGCTCAGGAGTTTGAGACCAGCCTGAGCAAGAGCGAGACCCCGTTTCTACTAAAAAAATAGAAAGAAATTAGCTGGACAACTAAAAATATATACGTAAAAAATAAAATTAGCCGGGCATGGTGGCACATGCCTGTGGTCCCAGCAACTTGGGAGGCTGAGGCAGTAGGATTGCTTGAGCCCAGGAGTTTGAGGTTGCTGTGAGCTAGGTTGACACCATGGCACTCTGGCCCGGGGAACAGAGCGAGACTCTGTCTCAAAAAAAAAAAAAGGATGTTTTTTATTATCTTTTTTTAAGAGATGGGGTCTTGCTCTGTTGTCCAGGCTGGAATGCAGTGGCGTCATCACAGCTCACTGCAGCCTCCAACTCCTGGGCTCAAGAGATCCTCCTGCCTCAGCCTCCCGAGTGGGACATGTTGTTTGTTAAATAAGGATTTATAAATCCTGGTCCATCAGATTTAGAGCTCCCACGAAATAGGGACACTGCCCTGCCCCTGCTAATGAGAAAGTACAGTCTCCCTTTATGCACCCACCGCTGGAGATGTGACCACGCCTTTAGCCCTGGTATTATATGTGTGGCTTAACGATCCGGGTTTACAGATACAGTAGCAGAAGACACCCCAGCTCTCACATACTGGTAGCAACATTTAAGTCTAAGCAGGAAGATGAAATACAACACAGTGGTCCCTGCAACCTTTTTTGTAAACGGCTAGAGAGTGAATATTTTACGCCAGCTACATATGGTTTCTGTTGCATAATCTTCTTTGCTTTAAAACCGTTTAAATTTCTGCAAAAGATCTATCTTAGAACTAAGCTATTAAGAAATAAAGTAATTGTTAAAAAAAAGTTAGCTTAGCAAAGTTGCAGGAGATAATATCACACAAATATCAGTAAATGGCTTACTGATATACCAATGATAAATATTTTAACACATCGATGGCTGCACTAAAAAAAAATTTTTTTTCCCTTGGGGCCACAGTGTTTTATTACCAAAATAGAATAAAAACTTCGAAAACAAATATCATACTAATTTAATGAAAGTTTTGTTATTTTTGTTTTCTACGGGTGACTTATATGCAACTTGAAAAACAATTCTCCCGGCTCCCAAGGTGAAAGAGACAAGTGAGTTACACACACTTCACGAGGCCTTGGGCTCAAAACTAGCATGAGTTAAATACAACTCACATGGCAGTTAACGTGTTAAAAAAGTAATGGATTCAAAATAAATAAATAAATAAAAATTTTAAAAAAGAGGCCGGGCGTGGTGGCTCACGCCTGTAATCCTAGCGCTCTGGGAGGCCGAGGCGGGTGGATTGTTTGAGCTCAGGAGTTCAAGACCAGCCTGAGCAAGAGCGAGACCCCGTCTCTACTAAAAAAAATAGAAAGAAATTATCTGGACAACTAAAAATATATGTAGAAAAATTAGCCGGGCATGGTGGCACATGCCTGTAGTCCCAGCAACTCGGGAGGCTGAGGCAGCAGGATCGCTTGAGCCCAGGAGTTTGAGGTTGCTGTGAGCTAGGCTAATGCCACGGCACTCGCTCTAGCCAGGGCAGCAGAGTGAGACTTTGTCTCAAAAAAAGAAAAGAAAAAAAAAGAGGGAGGGAGGGGAAAAAATGTAATGAATTCATTGAAAAATCCTTCAAGGAAATTAAAAAATTTTTTTGTTGTTTTTGAGACAGTCTCACACTGTCCCCCTGGGTAGAGTGCAGTGGTGTCATCATAGCTCACTGCAGCCTCAAACTCCTGGGCTCAAACAATCCTCCCACCTCAGCTTCCTGAGTAGCTGGGACTACAGTCATGTGCCACCACGCCCGGCTAATTTTTCAAATTTTTTTGTAGAGGTGGGGTCTTGCTATGTTGCCCAGGCTGGTCTCAAACTCCTGGGCTTGAGCGATCCTCCTGCCTCGGCCTCCAAGTTTGCTAGGATTACAGGCATGAGCCACTGTGCCCAGCAGTGAACAATAAATTTCTGTTGCTTATAAATTACCCAGCCTAAAGTGCTTTTGTTATAGCAGCAGGAATGGAGTAAGACACACACACACAGCCTGTATGTAGCTGCAGGTAGAATTTATTAAGGCAATAATGAACACCAGACAGGCCTCAGCCCATTTCTGCTCTAGAATGAATCTTCTCTTAGCAGCCACCCCATCCCCAGGAGGCCCCACTTCTCAGGCCAGAAGTTCAAGTCCATTAGCTATAAAAGCTGAAATCCGGGGACCTTGGCATAGAAAAGGAAGAGGGCTATTATCAACTACATCTGTGATTTTTAGGAAGGAAAAAAAAATTTTTTTTTTTTTTTTGGAACCATCCAGAAAAAATACTTATCCAAAAACCTCTCTCTATTGGCGGATGGAGTAAGGCTTCGCACAAGCTTCCTTCAAGCTCAGAGGGGGAAAGAGACTGGTCAGGTGGGTGACGTCCCCGTGTTTTGTTTCTTTGCGTTTGCCCCGTCCCTACGCTCTCGCTCCAACTGCCACGACCTCTCCCGGGCGATGGGAGGAGTCACCCCGATTGAAAAGAGGTAGCTCGAAAGTAGGAAAAGCTTCTTGTTGGTCTGCCTGTAATTACAGCGAATGTGACATCCTGGTTTTGAGAGCCTCAGTTTCCCAAGTTGGTAGCTAAGATGAGCCGGGAGGAGCGCTTGGAAAAAGTTGGTTTAAAATGAGGAATATGCCACTGCTGCCGGCCCCCCAGAAAAGGATGGAGCCCCCCAAACCCTTTGCTCTCTCTCTCTACTGCTTCTCTTCAGGGGCTTTTTCAGCGATTCCGGGGGCAAAAGGTCCCACGAGCCACATGATGGGTGTGTTCTGGGCCACGTACTCAACCACGTGGTCGAGGGCCTCTCGGGCCTTGGCGACCCGCTCCCGGCTCTGGGTCAGGACGCCGCTGGACAGGTCCTGGAAGGAGTGGACGCCGGAGAAGGTGGCTTGGAGGTCTTCCACCTGGCGGCGGGCGTGCTGCATCTGGTCCTTCACGTTGGTGGGCAGTCCCTGGAGGCTGGACCCTAGGGAGACGCAGGTGGCCTGCAGCTGCCGGGCAATGTCGCGGAACATGGTGAGCGCCCGGGACTCGACCTGCTGAGAAGAGAGCCGGGTGGGGCTGATCAGAACCGTTTGTCTCTGGTGGGGCAATGGATCTAATCTTGGGGAAAATTCCGTAGGCAAAACTCTAACGCAGTGGTTCACGATACTGGCTCTGTGTGTCGTTTTATTTTGAGACAGGGTCTCGCTCTGTCACCCAGGCTGGAGTGCAGTGGCGTCATCATAGCTCACTGCAGCCTCGAACTCCTGGACTCCAGCGATCCTCCTGCCTCAGCCTCCCGAGTAGCTGGAACCCATTTAATCTTAACCACCCTACAGAAGGTCCTACATCCTGTCTCTAGATGGGGAAACCACAGCCTGGAGAGGGTAAGCTGAGAAGCGCTGCAGGTGGCAAAACCCGTCAGCACTCAGCACAAGAGGCCAACGCTTGGCAGAGAGCAGAGGGACCAGAGAACGCTAGCAGGAAGCTGCCGCTAGGACCCCAGTGGGTGAAAATGGAGGATTAGAGGGTACTCTGGGATTGCAGAGGGAAGAATTCGAGGCTGCAGGTCACCGAGACACAGCTCAGCACTTAGCAGGCTGAATCTCGTCACTATCGAATATCCTCTGATACAGAAGCCACACCCACACCCAGGAGCAGAAATCAAGGCAGGCTTCCTGGAGGAGGTGTCATCATGTCCTGAAAGCAGTTACTGGGGGGCGAGGCTGGGAAAGCATCCCAGGCAGGTGGGCCTCTGAGGCAGAGGTGTGGAGGGTGACGTTGGGGGCCCCAAGAACCCCAGGCCGCCCTCCCAATCCCGCCCCGCAGTGGATACCTCTGGCTTGGCTGGGTCCTTCTCCGCGCCCTGGACCTGCTTCTGGTTCCAGCTGAGCCACATCTGGTGCAGCTTCTCCTGACCTTCCAGCAGCTTCTGATCCACTCCCTGCTTGACAGTTTCCATCTAGAACAGAGGAGAGAAGACTGAGAGAAAGAGGGGCCCGCCAGCGCTTCGCTGAAACCAGCAGAGCCCGTGACATCGCAGAGGGAGCCCGGGACACCCCTCTGTCATCTGACTCATGAGACGGTCTGGGACGGGGAGCCGGGGCGGGGGGTGTCATTTCATACAGGGTTTCCACGGTCAGAGGGACGCTGGGCTCTGCGCACCTCGGTTTAATCGACTCCCTCATGCCCTGGGTGGTTGGTGCAAAGAAAATAGCAACACATTCTCCCATTTGGTCTATTTCTCCTCCCCTGGCCACGTGACTGGCTACAGCCAAGGGGACATGAGCAGATGTACCCACTGTAGCAGAGGTTTAAAAAGGGATTGCAATAGAATAGAATAGAATATTACTCAGCCTTAAAAAGGAAGGAAATTTGGACACAGGCTACAAGGCGGATGGACCCTGAGGACCTGATGCTTAGTGAGAGGCACACGCCACCACGCCTGGCTAAGTGTTCTATTTTTTGTAGAGATGGGGTCTCGATATGTTGCCCAGGCTAGTCTTGAATTCCTGGCCTCAAACGATCCTTCTGCCTCAGCCTCCCAAAGTGCTGAGGTTAGATGTGAGCCACGGCACCTGGTTGGAGATAGAGTCTTTAGAAAGGTCACTAACAGTGCACCTGTGGTCCCAGCTCCTCGGGAGGCTGAGGTGGGAGGATCGCTTGAGCCCAGGAATTGGAGGCTGCAGTGAGCTATGACGATTTCACTGCACTCCAGCCTGGGCAACAGAGATCCATCGCCTACAAAATAATATTTAATATAAATAAAAATAAAAACAAAAAAGTCATTAAAGTAAAATGAAGCCATTAGGGTGGGCTCTAATCTGAAAAGACTCTAATCCAAAACACACAGTAAGAGGCTCGGACACAGAGATGCACAGAGGGTCGACCGTATGTAGACACAGGGAGAAGGCGGCCGTCTGCAAACCAAGGAGAGAGGCCTCAAAAGGACACCTTGACCTTGAACTTCCAGCCTCTAGAAATGTGTGTTGTCTAAGCTGCCAGGACAGTGCGATTTGTATGGCAGCCTGAGAAACCCGTGCACAACCAGAGATGGGCCCACGTGGACCTGCCCGGCCGGCCTGCGGAACAGGGAGGGACAGGCCACCCAGAGGTCCCCTGAGCCCTCCTCCAAGGGCCTCACCAGGCTGAGGGCCTGCGACAGCTGCAGCAGGGCCTCCTGGGCCCTCTGCTTGGAGAGCCGCAGCTTGCCCAGCGAGTGCTCGTAGGCGTGCTGGCGCAGCCTCTCGGAGAGGGAGCCCAGGCGCACGAAGTAGCTCTGCTCCTGCAGCTGCTGCTGCACCGATGCGATGTCGAAGCCCTCCAGGGACGTGGCGATGTGGGCTGCGGGGAGGGAAGGGGACAGTCTCTGTGAAGGCCGGAACATGCCTGGCTGGGGCTCACCTGATGCGGACGGTCACTGGGATCACGCCGCCCAAGTTTCTACCCCGGTGCTGCTCACAAGCCGCTAAGGCCTGGGAGGAGAAGATTCCTGCCTCAGTTTCCCCATCTGCAAAATGGGGAGGAGGGAACTGAACCTCACAGGATTCAGGGCCTTAGACGGGTGTGAGGGTCTCAAACGATGGCCCGAGGGCCAGATCCTCGCTTCCGGTTTTGTACGACCCATGAATGCAACCACGCAGGTTCATTGCACGGTCCTGCGGTGAATCACGACATTTCGGTCAATGACAGCTCACCTATACAATCACATACACAGTGGTACTGGGGAGGCTGAAGCAGGAGGATTGCTTGAGCCCAGGAGTTCCAGACCAGCCTGGGCAACATAGCAAGACCCTGTCTCAAAAAACAAAAAACAAAAAAAAACCAAAACAGAACAAGAAGGATATGAAATAAACAAATAGCAGGGAGCGCGAGTGTATGCCCAAGATGATGCAAGAGGACGCCTCAGCCAGGCAGGACAAGTGGGCTTGTTCTCATGATTAAGTGAGAGCTCAATTTTAGTCACATATTTATGCATCGAAACACGGCCATCGATGAAACAACAAAATACCACAAGCGGGGCTGTGGACGTGTTGCTCAGTCCAGGCAAGCCTTCCTTTGGGGAAGTCAGTTGTTTCTATAAACATTACAAAATTCTGGAAGAACACACTGTGATCTAGCGGCAAACTTTTTCTGTTCAGGCCAGATAGCAGACACTTTCGGTTTTGCAGGCTATACCATCTCTCGCCTACTCAACTCTGCTGTGGAGCGTGGAAGCAGCCATAGACCATATACACCCAAATGGGCGTGGCTGTGTGCCAATAAAACTTTATTTACACAATCAAGGGGTGGGCCTCATTTGGCCTGCAGGCTGTACAGTCTAATAGTCTGCCGGGGAAGGGGATGTCATGGAAGAATCTTTGCGCACTGACGTTTAAAAAATTCAACGTAGGATGGGCACGGGGGCTCATGACCATCATCCCAACACTTTGGGAAGTAGAGATGGGAGGGTTGTTTGAGGCCAGGAGTTCAAGACAGACTGGGCAACATAGCGAGACACCCCCCCCCCCACCGTCTGTACAAAAACTACAAAAATTAGCCAGGCGTGGTGGTGTGTGCCTGTAGTCCCAGCAACTCAGGAGGCTGAGGCAGGAGGATCACTGGAGCCCAGGTATTCCAGGCCGCAGTGAGCTATGATTGCACCACTGCACTCTAGCTGGGGTGATGGACTTGAGACCCTGTCTCAAAAATCAAAAAACCAAAAACTGAATGCAAAAAAACAAGCACTTGGGATATTTACAGACAGCAAAAATAAAGGCCTACATTTCAAGAAAAATGGATTCTTCCCCACTGTCCCACCAAAGGTGGGTTTGCAGAAATAAACACAAAACTGGCCACACTTTGAAGCCACCCTGGTGAAACCCAGCACTCCTCCGGGGCCTTCTGGGAACCTGGGAGCTCCACGCTCAGAAGTGAAAGCAGCATTGTCATTTAGGCCAAGGACGGCTGGCAGAGTCCTGGCAAGCCTGGGCAAGCCAGCAGGGCCCCGCAGAAAGGGCTGTGCCCTCGGTAAGGGCCAGGGACCCAAGGCAGGACAGAGAGGCGGCTGCTCACCTGGCTCCAGCCTCAAGGAGCAAACCTAGCAAACATTGCTGCCGCAGTTCACCATACCGTGTCCCGAAAAGCAACCCGGGAGCTTAAGCACCGGTGCACATGGTAATTTCATTCTCAGCAGACAACGATCACCCTTGAAAGTCAAGGGTCAGATGGATCCATTCTCTGCCGCAGCTGTCGTTCCTGCTCTCTTTGTATTTACTTATTTATTTTTGAGACAGGGTCTCACTCTGTCACCCAGGCTGGAGTGCAGTGGTGTCATCATAGCTCAGAACAGCCTCCAACTACTGGGCTCAAACGATCCTCCTGCCTCAGCCTCCCGAGGAGCTGGGACTACAGGTGCCACCACCATGCCCGGCTAATTATTTTATTTTTAGTAGAGACGGGGTCTCACACTTGCTCAGGCTGGTCTCGAACTCCTGATGTCAAGCGATCCTCCTGCTTCAGCCTCCCAGAGTGCTGGGATTACAGGTGTGAGCTACCATGCCCGGCCCCTTCCTGCCCTCTTGAAATCCTACCAGGCCTCCATCAACACCTTCCTCCTAGAAGACCCTGCCTGCCCTGCTGCCTTTGGCGCCAAGACCCACAGCCAAGTCTTACTCGGTTTGAGCCCCCACTCTGGACCAGCAGGCACTGCCCCCAGGAACGCAGGGAACAGCAGGGAACAGACCAACCAGCTCTCTTCCGTCAGGAAGCTCAGAGTTGGATAGAAACGCAATAATCGGGCTTTGAAAGCTCAAAGGACAAGTGACACGATACCGTTAGGCTACATGCCTTCGGTTCCAATCAAATATTGCCTCCTTAGAAATGCGGCTGCCCCCCCCAACCCCAAAATCTTTCCTTTAACTTGATTTTTGCACACTGAGCTCAGTGACTTCTGTGAGGACAGAACCATGTTCGCAATGTGTCCCCACAACCTGGAAGACAGCCCGGCACACAGCATGGACCCCACGAACATTCGCATGAACTACGAGATGCCAGGGGGTGGGGAAGGGGCAGACGCCAGAGAAGAGGCTGTTTCTGAGTGATTTTATTCAGGGATTTGAGCACCTGCTCAGCGCCAGGCCCCATGCTAGACACAGGGACACAGCAGTGACCAAGACAGAAACTTCTGCTTTGGGGAATCGATGATGAGAAAAAACAGAGTGGCAGGGGGAGTCAGGACATGATAAGGCTGGGGGAGGTGGCAACTGCAGAGACCAGAGGCCTCCCTGGGGAAGTGGTATTTGAGCTGGACAGACAAGCCATGTAGAAGAAACAGCCTGTGCAAAGGCCCTGGGGCTGGCCTGTGCCTGGCATGTTGGAGGCACAGAGAGGAGGCCTGTGCAGCTGGAGCAGAGTGAGGAGGGGAAGAGAGGGAGGTGGGGAGGGTGGGGAGGGGACAGGGCAGGTCGTGCGGGGCCTGGTGGGCTGCAGGGAGGACTTGGGCTTTGACCCAGAGGGAGGTGGGAGCCATGGAGGGCTGTGCGCAGAGAAGGCACGGGCCCTGACTCAGGTGCTCACAGACGCCCTCTGGTGGCTGCTGTGGGGAGGACAGCTTGCAGGGGGCCAGGGCAGGAGCCCAAGGTTGCAGGGAACAGGAGGGGAGGTGGCAGGAACAGAGTGACAGATGCCAGGAAGCTGAGAGAGGCGCCATGTTGGGAGGCCCAGGGAGGGGTCCGAAGCCCGCAGGCTGCACTCACCCAGCTCAGCATCCGTCATGGGCAGGTGGTTGTCTGCCCACTGCTCCGACCTGCCCAGCACCGTGTCCACCCCGCTCAGCACCATCTGGCCCACGCTGGAGCCCACGACGGAGTGGACACCACTGGTCACCACAGACTTGGTCTTGTCCACGCCGCTCTGCACGGCACCGCGCGTCATGTCCACCGCCTCTGTCATCCGGGTGGCCACCGTGTCCTTGGCACTGGACACCGTGTTGGACACCATCTCTCGGGCCCCGGACACCTTGGACGACACGAGTTCCTTGGCGTCCGCCAGGACCTATGAGAGGGGACAGCGTCAGAACCACCCCCTCCCCTGCACCCTACCTTCCAAGGAAGCTGAAGGTGGGGGACTCCCGGGTGACTCTGAGTCTGGAGTTGCCATCGCGACCTTGATTGCTGCAGCCAGAATGCTTGGGGTTGGATTCCTGGCTTCCAACTTCCTAGCTGTGTGGCCTCAGGCAAGTCACTCTACCTCTCTGTGCCTATGTTCCTTTGTCTGGGAGTGTTTCTGGAGATGGAGGGTGGTGATGGTCGCCCAGCTATGTGAACGTGCTTAATGCCACTGAGCTGTGCGCTTAAAAAAGGTTTAAGATGGTGAGTTCTATGTTGTGTATTTCTTTTTTCTTTTTTTTTTTTTTTGAGACAGAGTCTCACTTTTTTGCCTGGGCTACAGTGCTGTGGCATCAGCCTAGCTCACAGCAACCTCAGACTCCTGGGCTCAAGGGATGCTCCTGCCTCAGCCTCCCGAGTAGCTGGGACTACAGGCAAGCGCCACCATGCCCGGCTAATTTTTTCTATATATTTTTAGTTGTCTGATTAATTTCTTTGTATTTTTAGTAGAGATGGGGACTCACTCTTGCTCGGGCTGGTCTCGAACTCCTGAGCTCAAACAATCCACCCGCCTCGGCCTCCCAGAGTGCTGGGATTACAGGCGTGAGCCACCGCGCCCGGCCTTATGTTGTGTATTTCACCACAATTGAACTCAATTGTCTACAGCAATGTGAGTCACAACAGCCCGGAAGCGACAACCTAAGCGTTCCCCGACAGATGAATGGGCACACGCGACGTGGTCCGCCACACAATGGAGCATTATTTAGCCTTAAAAAGGAACGAGGCTCTGACACACGATTCCATTTATGCAAAATGCCCCGAACAGGCAAATCGATCCACAGAGACAGAAGTGAGTTAGCGGTTTTCACGGGCTGGGGGAGGGGACGGGGAGTGACTGCTAATGGGGACAGGGTTTCTCCTGGGCTGACGAAAGTGCTCTGCCACGGACAGCAGGACGTCCCTCACCTTCTCCGAGGGCTGCTGCAGGATGGGGAGGTTCTCCTCCAGCTTGTCCAGGCCCCGGTGGGCGTACTCGCTGGCTGACGCGACTGCGGGAGACGCAACAGGCAGACACCTGACTCCCACAGCCCCTCGGGAGCCTGGGGAAGGTGCTGATTTGCAGGGGACAGGGACAGGGCCAGGGCTGGAGCAGAGCCCACCCCGCAAACAGCCAGGAGGGGAGATGCGAAGCTCTGGGGGCTTCACTCACTCTGCGGCTCGAGCTTGGAGAGGATGGGCTGGGCCCCGCTGACGGCGGCGGCCGTCAGGGTCTTCACGCCTTTCTCCGCCGCGTCGCAGATGGTCTTGACGTGCGGGTGGCTTTCCTTGGTGGAGGTGTAGGCGGCTGACACCATGTCGCAGGTGGAGCTGATGAGGGGCATGCTGGCCACGCGGTCCACCACGCTCGGCTGCGGTGGGGAAGAGGCAGGTCAGACGGGCCGGGGAGGGTGGGGACCGGGCTGGACACCCGGGGGTGCCCTGCAGTTCTGCCCTCGCTCCCGGCTGGCGAAACAGCTCAGCTCACCCAGGCTCTACATCCAGGAGGTTGCACAACCTAGGAACTCTGGGCTTCCGCCACGTCCTTCCTTTATCTCAGCGTTGCAGCTCATCTGTTCCGGTGTGTGTTTTACCAGGGACAGGAGGAGTCCCACTCTTGTGGAGCTTAGGGTCTAACACTGTGGGCTGCAAACTACAGCCCATGGACCAAACCTGGCCTGGCCAAAACCACTTGATTTTTTTTTTTTTATTGAGTTAGGGTCTTGCTCTGCTGCCCAGTCTGGAGTGCAGTGGCCAGATCACAGCTCACTGTAGCCTCCAACTCTCGGGCTCAAGTGATCCTCCTGCCTCAGCCTCCCGAGTAGCTGGGACTACAGATGCAGCCACCACACCTGGGTAATTTTTCTATTTTTTGTAGAGATGGGGTCTTGCTCTTGCTCAGGCTGGTCTCGAACTCCTGAGCTCAAGTGATCCTCCCGCCCCAGCCTCCTCCAAGAGCTTTTGAGATTCCCATTTCTCCCACCCCACGCGGGGCCCCTGTGAGTGATCCGTACGCCACTCAGTAACACACCCCTCCAGCTTCCCAGCGTGTGGAGTCTCATCGCACCAAAGTCACAGGGCAGGGGCCGTCCCAGCCCCTGGCCCCAGCCCTTCCTCACCTGCTGTGTCGGTTCTTCCGCTGTCACCTGGGTGCCAGCACTGGCCTCTGTCCCGTTGGCAGACATGGTCTCAGCAGCAGGCACTGTGAACAGAGGGAACAGACAAGGTACAACGTGCCCGGACTTTTCCCTGGGGGGAGGGACCGGGCCACGTTGGAGCTGGGGGAGTCACCTGTGGACCCTGTCCAACGGCAGGTGCCAAGTCGGCAGGTCTGGGGTGGGCCCGACCTGTCTCTGCATTTCTGACACGCCCCCAGGCAGTGGTGGTGACTCGGCTTGTCCCTGGGGCCATGCCTTGAGAAGCAAGGTTTGGAAGCCGCCCCTCAGGGCTGTCCTCCAGGAAAACAGGTACGGTCCAAAACCTCTCTACAGGGCAATCTGCCAATAGCTGCCGGGTTTCAAAACCTATCTTCCCTCTCCCCAGAAACCTCACTTCGGGGAAGATGCCACACCTGCACTGCCACCTGTGATCCCAGCACTCTGGGAGGCAGAGGCGGGAGGATCACTTGAGCTCAGGAGTTCGAGACCAGCCGGAGCAAGAGTGAGACCCCCGTCTCTACTAAAAATAGAAAAAATTAGCCGGGTGTGGTGGTGGCACCTGTAGTCCCAGCTACTCAGGAGGCTGAGGCAGGAGGATCGCTTGAGCCCAGGAGTTGGAGGCTGCAGTGAGCCATGATAATGCCATGGTACTCCAGACTGGGGGACAGAGTGAGACTCTGTCTCAAAAAAAAAAAAAGAAGTTAGGCTTTGAAGCAAGGTGGGGAGAACATGCCTGCCTCCACAGGTGTGTATGCTCCGTTTTCCTGGCCAGGTGAGATGAGGCAGGCACGTCATCATCAGACCAGATTCTCGGAGGGAAGCCAGGAGTCCCAGCTCTGCCCCTGCTATTTGAGGTTGAGCAAAGTGCTCCCTCTCTGCCAGCCTCAGTCATCCCACCTGTACAGTGGGGCTAAAGTTATTGCCTAAGCAGAACCCAGCCAAAGGGTGTTTGGGGAGCACTGGATCAGGAGTCCAGGCCTGGTTTTAACCCCCAGCTTTGCAACTTCCTGGCAGTGGGAGCATGGGAAGGAAGCAGCCCCTGGAGAGCCTCACTTGCCACATCTGTGAAATGGGTATAACCGTTTCCCATTAGCTCAGAGGCCCTGGGGACTGGAGGACATGCTGTACTGGGGGAGCTTAGCTCAGGGCGTGGAACGTAGTAGCTGCTCAATGAACAGAACCATCTCACCCTACTCGGGCTTCTCCGTACAAAGGGGTGAAGCCAGCCAGGAACGAGCTTCTTGCTTGTTACAAAGGTCCCCAAACTGGAAGGTCAGGTGAGGAGACACACCTAAGTCCCCTCGATCACTGTGAAAACCCTGTTACTCCCCTCGCTTGGGCAGAGGCCTGGTAGGCAGGCACCCCAGTCCCGGCCTCAACAGATTCTCTCAAACCTCGCTTACATCTCATTCCCTCTGGCCACCAATCCCCCCTGGAGCTGGCTCAACCAAGGGTGGCCTCTGCAGATGCCAGCACCCTATTAAAGTCCTTGGGGTCAGCGACCCGTCTGCAGCTGGCTCGAGGCCAGAGCAAGAGCTGGCTGGAGCTGGAACGACCCTTCCCTGCACTTGCTAATCAGAAATCGAGCAAAGCCCGAAGGTGGGGGCGCTCCAGGCCAGGGACGCTCGGCCACCCAGCAGCTGCCTGGGCACGCTGAGACGCGACTTCCAAAATTCCAGGAGGCTGAGGTCCCGGGCCTTCCTACGTGTGCAATCCCGCGGCCACACCCACCCAAGGGAAGGGGGCGGGACTTGACCACAACCTCCGCAGTCTCAGCTGCGGGGCCGGGAGCCGGGACAAGCCCCCAGGGGGCCAAACCACAGAGGGGTGTCTCCGAAGTCCCAGGGAGGGGCTGAGCGCCCAGGAAGTTCGCGTGCAAACTGCGTTTGCAAAAGCAAGCACGGTTCTCAAAATGCAGGGTATCTGGGCGCGGGAGGGGACTGAGCCCGCCCCGCTGCAGGGGGTTTTGCCCAAGTCCCAGGCAGTGGGAGGAGAGTACGAAAGTCTGAGCCCGTCGCAGAAGTTGGATTTTTTTTGGGGGGAAAAGGGGCGCTCGGCCCGGGCTGGAGACCCCTCCCCAGGCCGCAGAGCCCAGCAAAGCACCCCGCTCCCCTGAGAAAGGCCCTCCCGCCCCCTCCAACCTTGGGGCGTCCCAGGGCTTGGGGGCCCCGCCCCCCCCCAGCTCAGTCGGGGCGCCCCCGGCTCTCACCACGGCCAGCGGGACGTCAGGGGCGCGGCTACCGCGACTTCCAGACCAGCTCCGAAACCGTCCGGCCCGGGGCGGGGCGGGCTTTTACCCTGTGGGAGGGGGCGGGCATCGGGGAGTGACGGGCCAGAGGACCAATCGGGTCGGGGGCGTCCCCCGTACGGCCCCGCCCCTCGCCCTCCCCTTCGCCACTTGGCGGAGTCCGGGAAGCGCCCTGCGCCCTGCCCCCGGAGGGGAGGGGCAACTCCCGGACCACGCCCGTGCCAGCCATGGGACGCCCCCTCCCCAGCTGGGGACTCTATGTCAGCCCTGGGACGTGACTGCGATCGGGGCTCCCCGGGCCCCCCATTTCTCCGGGGGCCAAACTGAGGCTGGAAGACCCCAGTGACGGTTGCCCAGCCCAGTAATATGAGCAACTTGAACCACATATTGAGACTTTGTGCCTGCCCTGCCCAGCACCGCGACACTCAATCCTCCCAACACTAGGTTGTCCCTTTGTCATGCCCATTTTACAGATGAGGAATCTGGGGTCCAGAGAGGGTCACCCAGGGCCAGACAAGGGCCAACCCCCCAGACTCTCTGGCTCCTGGATCAACCTCTTCCTGACGCTGCTCCCACTTGGTTTTTTTCTTTTTTGTTTGGAGACAGGGTCTCGCTCTGTCACCCAGGCTAGAGTGCAGTGGCATCACCATAGTTCACTGCAACCTCCAACTTCTGGGCTCAGGCGATCCTCCTCAGTAGCTGGGACGACAGGCATTCGCTACCATGCCCAGTTAATTTTCCTTATTTTTTGTAGAGATGCCATCTTGCTAAGTTGCCCAGGTTGGTCTCCAACTCCTGGCCTCAAGCAATCCTCCCACCTTGGCCTCCTAAAATGCTGGGATCGCAGGCGTGAGCCACCACTGCACCCGGCCTCCACTTGGATTCCCCCTCTCCCCAAATAATATTCTTTATCCCTTCGGTCTATTAACCCAAGATCTCAATCTCGGATGGCCCCAGGAGCCAGGCAGGAGGTCTCTGCTGAGGGCTGGCAGCTGTCCTGCCCAGAGGGGTGGGGCAGAGCAGTGCCCCGTGGGAGACGTACCTGGGGATTCGAAATTGCACTGGAATTTCAGTCCTTAGAAGTGTCCTGCCTCTCAGGAAACGATCGGACCAAATAAAACCCAACCAGGGCTGTATCCGGCCCTGGGGCCACCAGTTCGCAACCTCTGCTAAATTATCTGAATTGGGGATGAGGCTTCTGGAACTTCTAGAGAGAACACAGAAAAAATTGGTTGTCTGTGACTAAGTGCTTTCTGTTTGACAAGGTCTACACTAGCACTGTGCGATAGAACTTTCTGTGATGTTGGGAATGTTCTAGAACTCCGTGCCATCCAATATGCTGGCTCCTAGCGCCAGCTGGCTTTGCATACTGAGACACTGAATGTTTAAATGTAAGGGACCATGTGCGGCTAGTCAGATGCACAAGGGAGTCTGAGACCCCCAAATGGCTAAAGCCACAAACCGTAACAGGTAAAAATGTCACGACATTTGCGACCCATGCCTTTTCCTGCTCGTTCATTCATTCAAGCATGTTTATTGAGCCCCTGTGCTGGGTGCAGGGGCACTGTGGTGAGCAAAACAGAGTGCCCTTGGATACTCACCACCTGGCGGGAGAGATAATATTAATAATATGCGAGATGTGAGCGAACTTTCTACCCAGTGGTCAAGTGGCGGAAAAGCAAGGGAAGATATCGGATTACAAAATGTGGGGGCTGCAGTTTTTATCAGGGTGGTCAGGGGAGGCCTTTCTAAGCGACATTTGAGCACAGAAGTGAAGGAGGTAAGGAGGGAGCCATGTAGGCATGGGAAGAGTGTTCCTGAGAGAGGGCACAGCCCGTGCAAAGGCCCTGGGGCAGAACCCCGTCCTGGAGTGTGGGAGGCACAGCAAGGAGGCCCGTGTGGCTGGAGCAGAGTGAGGAGGGGGAGAGAGGCAGCAGGGGAGGGCAGGGATGGCAAAGAGAGATGACGTGACTCATCCAAGGGCTCACGGCTCCGAGGTCCGTGAGAGATATGCCTGGTAACCTTCAACTTCCGAGTGACCTTCAGTGCCCAAATATCTCTAGCCTAGGAGACGTAACCTGATTATGATTTGGAAAAGAAAGCTCTGGTGCTTTTGCCCCACATCTTGGGAGTGAAAGGGCCTGGGAAGCAGCCCGGGGATCTGAGAAGGTGGGAGGAGGTGGAGAGAGCAGCAGGCTGAGCGGGGGCGGGAGTGGAGGGGTGGTAGGTGACCCAAGGCAGGGACAAGCGTCACTTGGAGCTAGCATAGCACTCAGGAATGCTCACCTTCTGCCCTAGTCCCCACCCCCTCGTCACCTACAAGGATGGCCAAGGGCATTGGTACTGCGCATGTGCCGATGTGGATGGGGGACGGGAAGGAAGAGCCCTGAGTTCTGCCCTGGATCCCTCCGCTGCCCCCTCCTTCCAGAAACTTTACCTGCCTACTCCAGCCAGCATCCGGCGGACTAGGATTGGCGGATTAAAATCCAGCATGCCCAGGTAAACTTGACTTTCGGGTCAACAACCAGCCCACCAGACTTTGGTATGAGTATATCCCATCTCATATTTGGGATATACTTATATTCAAAAATGATTCGTGGTCCATCTGAAACCCAAGTTTCGCCAGGGCATTCTTTTTATTTCGTTTTGTTTTCGTGCGGAATTGGACAGCCCTACCCCATGCCCATGTCTCTTTCTCTGCCCCTGCTTAGTCCTCAAGGAGGCGCTGTCTCCTCCCCGCCTGGGGGGGTTGGTTCTGTGGGGGCAACGGCCCCCCAACCCTTGCCTCTGGAAGCCCCAGGGTGGGAGGTAAGAAATAGCTGCTGTTTTCTGAGCTATGTTATTATTCAGCGGCCTGATTCTCTCCCATTTTCTGGATGAGGAAACTACAGATCAGAGAGGCACAGTAACTTGCCCCAGGTCACACAGCTGGAAATTGCCGGCCACGGGATTTGAACCCTGAGTCATCTGTCTTCAAGGTCTTTGTTTTTGAGATTGCCTCCTCCTTCTTCTCCTTTCCTTTCCTCCACCTCCTCCCAATTTAAGGGCCCTGAAAACTCCCCTGTTCTTTTCCGCTGAGAGCAGGAGGGTGGCAGGGGAGATCTGGGCCACAAGGGGGCACTCCTGGTCCCAGATCGTCCCTCCCGGGTCCAGGTGTCCCTTCCTCTGCCCTCTGACCTTTTCCTCCGTCCATCCATCCATCAAGCATGTCCCATCATGTGTGAGCCAGGCTAATTTTCTTTCTATTTTTAGTAGAGTCGGGGTCTTGTTCTTGCTCAGGCTGGTCTCGAATTCCTGACGTCAAGCCATCCTCCTGCCTCGGCCTCCCAGAGTGCTGGGATTACAGACATGAGCCACTATGTCTGGCTGACTTAATGATATTTTCAATTTATGATGAGTTTACTTGGATGTAGCCCCATCATAAGTTGAGGAACATCTGCATAATCTCAGGTGGGTTCGTTATATATAGTCATTGTTATTAGAGTTATTTTTTCTTCTGATTTCAAGAGAAATTAAAATGAAAACATTTCTGTTTGTCCCTAAAAGTGTCGTGGGCCTTGGGCCTCCTGTGTCTGAGGGATGAGTAGGTTATGGTGGTCAGGTGGATAAAATAGAGGGTTATCAGGGTGCAGAGGCATGGCGGGACCCCTAGGAGGGGCCAGACCCAGGTGGGTGGGAGTGGTCCTGGAAGGCTTCTAGGAGGCAGTGCTGTCTAAGCCGAGGCCTGAGAAATGAATAGTGTTCAGGCAGGTAAAGCTATGGAAGCACTCTTCCAGGCGGAAGGAACAGAGAGTGCAAAAAAGAATGAGGCTAGAGGGTAGAGTGTGGAGGCGGGGTGGGGGGAGTGGCCAGGGAGAAGAGATCAAACTGGACAGGTTGGCAAGGGTCCAGCTGCCAGATCTGAGGGCACTGGGGAGCCACAGAAGGTTCTAGAGCAAGGGCAGCAAGGGCAGGTTGGATCATGGGAAAGATCTCTTGGGCCACTCTGTGGATAAAAGTTCAAAGGGGACGAGATTGGAGGATGGGGGACTCGGAGGAGGAAAACAAGCCCACCTGCTTCAGATGACCCTCGAAGAAGAGGTCGGACGTAGCGAGGTGGTGGGTGATGTTCATTCATTCAGGAAGTGTTGATCCCGTGATTTTTGTGTCCCTGGCTGGAGACAGGGCATACGAGGGAGGAGCAGAGGCCAGGGAGGGAATGGGGCAGGTTGTGCAGGGCCTGCTTGGCCGCAGGGAGGACTTGGGCTTTGACCCTAAGGGAGGTGGGAGCCATGGAGGGTTGTGGGCTTTGGCCCACGCCCACGGGAACCACGGCTCGCAGAGGCCAGCGCAGAGGGGAGCGGGGTTCTCTGGAGCCGCCCTGGGGAAGGGGCCTGGCCTTTATCTTGGGAGCAGTGGGGGGAGCAGCAACCGTCAGGTTCAGAGCAGGGGAGGCCCCACCCCGGTCAGGTCTCTGGGGAGGGTTCCCACGAGATGCCGAGACTGGCAGGGGCGCAGGAGCAGGTGGGAGAGACGTCACAGGACGGGTGGACAGGGGAGGCTGACACGGCCTGTGCTTGGGGGCCGGGGGTCACAGCAAGGCCCAGCCCCAGGCAGGGACCCAGCAAAGGGGCAAGTCTTGGGGGACACTAAGCAAATGAAACTACAGGACACCCAGTTAGGTAGAGATCTCAGACACGCAGAGAATCATTTTTAGCATAAGTATGTCCCAAATATTGCAAGCGACGTACTTACACTAAAAAACGATTCATTCGACTGCGTGTCCTGTGTTTAACCTGCAACCCGGCCAGGCCCTGTCCGTGTCCCCCCGCCACGTCACGGCTCCAGCCAGTGTGTGGACGCCTGACCGGCTGTGTCCTGAAGGCCTTAGGCGGAGGATTTGGTCCCTGCTGGTTTGGGCTCGCTGCAGGAAGCCAGGGGGTCTTTTAACATGCAGACCCTGGCCCATCCCCACCACCCCCCCACCCCCGGCCCTCCTGGCGCCAGCTGCCCGCTGCTCCCTGCGAGGTGGTGGCGGGCTTGGGGGAGGGGAGCGGCTCTGAGACCCGTGATCTCCTCGGCTGGCCTCTCCCAGGCCAGGAGTGTCCAAAAGGTTCGCACCCCTATCCCTGGAACGCCCCAGGTGACCCCAAGCCGGGTCCCCACCTGGCCTTTGTCTCCCTGCTCTCCGGCCCTCATGGTGCCAGCTGCCCACCAGGCTCTGGCACCCCATCCCTCGGGGCCACAGCCACCCTCAGCCGCCCCGACACTGGGGAGCCTTGTCCAGGGTGACCAGGCCCTGCGGCTCAGGGCACAGCCGTCCCAGCGCCAGCTGCCAGGATGTGCCAGTCACGTTGGCGGCGAGAGAACAGCCCGTCCTTGGTGCTCCTGGCTGCCTCTTTGTTCCCTGGTGGAGGTAGGGGGCTGTTGTGCTGGCAACCAGCCCCTTGTCCCCAAAACAGTCCCATGAGGTGAAAATTGGGGGGACCCTAAGCCTGGGGGTTTTGGCCAGGGAGGGGCCCCGGTCACCCACAGTGGTCAAAGAGCCCTCTCCTCCCAGCTGGCCCCACTGCGGCGCAGGGTTCATGTTTCCTAGACCGGAGCGGGTGGCCGGGCCACCCCCCTTGGGACTGGAATGCCGGAGGTGGCTGCAGCGGGGGGTGGACATTCCCAGCGGGGCAGGCACCGTGGTGGTGGCAGCTGCTGGCCTCCCGCCTGTCCTGCGTCCCCCACGTTGGAGGCCACAGCTGGTGTGGGTGGCTTTGGTTCCCAGAGCGGGGGAGGGTTATTTTGGGAGCGAGGGCAAGGGGGCGTGAGAGGCCCCTCCACCGGGGCAGGAAGTGGGGCCGCCCCAGCTGCCTTCTCCCGTTGGCCCACCTGGCGTGGCGGGTACCGGCGGCCACCGCACAGGAAGTGTCCCCAACGCCCGCCTGTGTGGTCCACTGAGTCTAGCGCCCCGGAGGGGAGGCAGCCAGTGGAGAGGGGCCAGGGGCCCGCTGTGGGGGCTCTGCAGAGCGGGTCAGAACCTTCCAGAAGGCTCCCACTGGGGTAACAACAGAGCCCATGGATTGAGCGGTTACCTCGGCTTGCGCCATGTATACACCTTGGCTCCTGTAACCCAGTGTCTCCGGGAGGGAGGCGCTATTAACAAATCCCTCCTTTATGCATGAGGGAAACTGAGGCACAAAAGCAGAAGGGATGGGCCCAAAGTCATAAATAAACAGCAGAGGTGGGATTCTCATACGCAGCATTTGTTATCGGATACTTAACTCAAATAGGCCTCCAACCCTGTAATGGAACAGTGGTTCTCAAACAGAGGGGATTCTGCCCTGCAGGCGACACTTGGCAATGTCTGGGGTCGTTTGTGGCTGTCACAACAAGGGGATGTTCTTAGCATGCAGTGGGTAGACATCCTGCAATGCACAGGACGAGGTACGGCCCCCATCCCTGAGAGTAATCCTGCCCCAAATGTGGAGTCGCAGCAAGGCGGAGAGGCAGGGTCTCAGTTCTGGTCTCGGTCCGTCCTGGGTCCCCGTCCCAGCTCAGCCACTCACTGGCGGCCGATGTCACCGCCTCAGCTCTGCATCTCTGGGTTGAATCCTTTCCTTATCAGCCCAGGTGGAACTAACCACTGTGGCTCGCAGAGAGACAGAGACAGGCTCATGCAGTGGCTAGAAGACCTCATCCCGGCGTCAGAACTCGGGAACACCACCGCACGTCTCTGAGCCGCAGTTGCCTCATCTGTAAAATGGGGCTGCTAATCGCAGGTGCTGGAGAAAATTAAATGAATAATACACAGCAAAAATGCTCAACATGGTGCCTGGGACCCAGCAGACTCCACGCCAAGCGTTGGCTATCATGATTTTTATTATCATTGCATGCTTGCCGCATGCTACGTTCTGTCCGCCCAAACGTGTCGAACTTTCACGCTCGTCTTGGGAGTCGGCGGCTCCCGCAGACCCATTTTGCAAGTGTAGAATACAACGTTCTTGAATGTGTCCCTCCTTACAATCAGGGAGGTTGTCACCTGCTCAGAACCACACAGCTCAGAGGTGCAGCCTGCTCCGAAAAGTCTGGGAGTGAAACGGGGTATGGAAGGGTGGATGAGCATTTTCGGGGGACATTCCACCTTCTGGGTGCTGTTCAAGGAGATGTGCAGAAGGCACAGCCTGTGCAAAGGCCCTGGGGCAGGACCGTGCCTGGTGTGTGGGAGGCACGGCAAGGAGGCCCGTGTGGCTGGAGCAGAGTGAAGAGGGGGAGAGAGGGAGGAGGGGAGACTGCAATCTCATGAAAGACCCTGTGAAGCCATACTGAAATTCCTGCTCCTCAGAAACTGTGAAATAATAAATGTTTGTTGTTAATAGTCACTAAGTTCTCGGGGTCATTTTGTTACACAGCAATAGGCAACTGATACAGAGAGGGTGAGAGAATGAGGTGTCAAGGATGACTCCAAGGCTGAGTTGAAAGACGATGCTGCAAGCCAGTCATAGTGGCATGTGTCCATAGTCTCAGCTACTCTGGAGGCTGAGGTGGGAGGATTGCTTGAGCTCGAGAGTTCAAGACCAGTCCGGACAATATAGTGAGACCTCATCTCTAATTAAAAAATGATGGTATAAGGTTCTTGGGACAGTGTCTAGTATACAACAGGGACTCCATACCCCAGATTGGTTACTATTCCAGCCCTTGCCAGCCGACCGCCAGTGTTCCAACCCGGCCTTCCCTAGAAGGAAGGAAACAGACCTGAACATGCTCTGTGAACACCAAGCTTCTGTTCCCTGCCATGGCCCTCTGCCCTGTGCCTCCTGTCTCTTCCTCCTACCTCCCAAACTACCGATTCAATGTTGCATCCTGGGGTCCTTCCCGTCAGCCTCCCTGTCACAGTTCAGGCGGGCAGAGAGCATCCGCAGTGGTTCAAGTCACAGGTTAGGCAGAACAGATTTAGAGTCCCGGCTCTGCAATGTGTTTGCTGTGTAACCTTAGGGAAAACAACTAACCTCTCTGGTCCTCAGTCCCTGGACATGGGTAGTGGGACCTTCGTCAGGGGTTGCTGAGGTTGGACTACATAAGATGATGCTGGTGGTGGGTTTAAGGCAGTGTCAGGCTCAGAGCAAGTGCCCAAGAAATGTGATTGTGATCACTATTTTTCCTATTCAGTCAACAAACATTTCTTAAGTGCCTTCTGTGCCTAGGCGAAAAATGCAATGAGGACCTGGCCCTGAGGAGCTCACAGTCTAGAATTGCACCATTCAATACAGTGGCCACTGATCACAGATGGCTGTTAAACATTTGAAACGTGGCCAGTCTCAATTAAGATACGTCATAAGCAAAAAATGCATACCTGATTTCGAAGACCTAATTAAAAAAGAATGCAAGAATTTCATTAATGATTTTTTTTTTCACTCTCTTGTCTAGGGTAGAGTGCCGTGGCGTCAGCCTAGCTCACAGCAACCTCAAACTCCTGGGCTCAAGCGATCCTCCTGCCTCAGCCTCCTAAGTAGCTGGGACTATAGGCATGCGCCACCATGCCCGGCTAATTTTTTTCTATATATATTTTTAGTTGTCCAGCTCATTTCTTTCTATTTTTTTTAGTAGAAATAGGGTCTCGCTCTTGCTCAGGCTGTTCTCGAACTCCTGAGCTCAAACAATCCTCCTGCCTCAGCCTCCCAGAGTGCTAGGATTACTGCTTGAACCACCGTGCCTGGCCTCATTTTGGATATTATATTAAATAACCAATATTGAATTAAATAAACGGTGTGATTGAAATGTTAACATGTTTAGATGTTAATATTAAATACTTAAGATATCAAAACTGATTTTGTCTGTTCCATTTTTGCTGTTTTTAACATGACTACTAGAAGATTTTAAGTGACATTCGTGGATTCAGGGAGCTGACCAGGCAGAAGGGAGGGAAGGGTATGCCAGGCAGAGGGAACAGCCTGTGCGAAGACCTGGCAGTGGAAGAAGAAAGGGAACAACATGGAATTGAAAGGAGGCCAGTGTGGCTGCAACCGACACCCACAAGGAGACCCCGGAGGGTTGTTATAACAAAAGGGTGCTGTGATGGCGACAGCATTCTGAAAAGCTCTCTGTCTGGCTGCCACGTGGAGAACGGACAGTTGTGGGCAGCGGTGCTGTCAGCGTGACACACAGCGTGTGACTCCATTTATATGAAATGTCCAGAACAGGCAGATCCACAGAGACGGGAAGTAGCATGGTGGGTGCCAGGGGCTGGGGAGAGGGTGGGGAGTGAGTGTTTCATGGAGACGGAGTTTCAGTTTGGGAAGATGAGAAAGTTCTGGAGGTGGAGGGTGGTGACGGTTGCACAGCAATGCGTGTCTGTTTTACTACAGTTGAAAATACAGATGTGGGCCGGGTGCGGTGGCTCACGCCTGTAATCCTAGCACTCTGGGAGGCTGAGGCGGGCGGATCGTTCTGAGCTCAGGAGTTCAAGACCAGCCTGAGCAAGAGTGAGACCCCATCTCTACCAAAAAATAGAAAGAAATTAATTGGACAGCTAAAAATATATATATAGAAAAAATTAGCCGGGCATGGTGGCGCATGCCTGTAGTCCCAGCTGCTTGGGAGGCTGAGACAGTAGGATTGCTCGAGCCCAGGAGTTTGAGGTTGCTGTGAGCTAGGCTGACGCCACAGCACTCTAGCCCAGGCAAGAGAGTGAGACTCTGTCTCAAGAAAAAAAAAAAAAAATACAGACGTTAGGGAAGTTTGAATACGGGGTATATACGCGATAGCTCGTTTGGAGGTTCTAGCAGCGGATTGCAGGTACTCATGTACCCTTGACCGAAGAATGGTCTTCCGCTACCCGGGAAGGCCATCCTCTGCCGCCGAGCGAGCTCGCAGCTTCGGGAGGGACGCACATGAGGCGGTGAGGGAGGACAGGGACACCCGCCTAGCCGGCCAGATCAGCCGGATCAACCCTGGCCATCAACGGGGTGACGGATGCCGCAGCCAGATCGCCCTCGTGTCCGAGGAGTGTACATATATGAGATGACAATATTGTGTAAGATCCTTGAGACTGTTAATGGTACTGCGGTTACGTTGCGTAGACTGTCACCTCCTGGCATACTGCTGGAAGAGCAAAGCGCCAGGATGATGTCATGTGACAACTACAACGTACCTGAAATTGTCCGAAAGAAAGAAGAACAGAACGAACATGGAAAATGTCCACGATCGGTGAATCGCAGTAGAAGATTCATCTCTGGCGCGTTCAAGGTTATAGTGAGCTACGATGGCACCGCTGCGCTCTAGCCTGAGGGACAGAGTGAGCTCCTGCCCCTAAAAACATCTGAAAATAAACAAAAGTTAAACAAGCGTCTTAGTACGACTGGGTGGAGAGGCTGCGTCTTTGGGAATCGTCCCAGATGCCGCAGGCGCTGGCGCCATTCGAGTTCATATACCTCCTGCCCGAAGGGCGGACCCCAGACCCCTGCGGCAGGGGTGAGGCTGGTGTGGGTGCTTTGCAGTCCAAGGGTGGCTGCAGAAATATTTCTGAGTCATTCTTCCTCCAGGAAGACAAGCTCCACTGGGCACATTCTTTCATTCCGGCCACGCAGGGCCTTGAAGGCCCAGGAGAGCCTTTTAGATTTTAATTCAAAGGCCTTACGGAGGCTGGGCGTGGTGGTTCACGCCCCTAATCCCAGCACTCTGGGAGGCCGAGGCCAGAGGATCGCTTGAGGCCAGGAGTTCAAGACCAGCCTGATCAAAAGCGAGACCCCATCTCTACTAAAATAGAAAACATTAGCCACTGGGCATGGTGGTGCATGCCTGTAGTCCCAGCTACTCAGGAGGCTGAGGCAGGAGGATCGCTTGAGCCCAGGAGTTGGAGTTTGCTGTGAGCTAGGCTGATGCCACAGCACTCTAGCTTGGGTGAGAGAGTGAGACTCTGTCTAAAAAAAAATCCGCAAAACACAAAGCAAGGCCATATGGACCCAGTGGAGACTTCAGGTGGCTGAGTGAGGTGGCCTGGTTTGCAGCGAGAGTCTTCTGGCTGCTCCGGGAATACCACTGCCGCATAAAATCAGAGTGGCTAGTTAAATTTGAATTTTAGATAAACGACACATTTTTAACATTTATTTTGTTTTACTTTTTATTTTATTTTATTTTTTAATAAAGACAGGGCCTTGCTCCATCACCCAGGCTGGAGTACAGTTGTGTGATCACAGCTCACTGCAGCCTCCAGCTCCTGGGCTCAAGCGATCCTCCTGCCTCAGCCTCCTGAGTAGCTGGGACCACAGGCATGCGCCACCATGGCCGGCTAATTTTTTCTATATATATTTAGGAGTCCAGCTAATTTTCTTTCTATTTTTAGTAGACATGGGGTCTTGCTCTTGCTCAGGCTGGTCTCAAACTCCTGACCTCGAGCGATCCTCCCGCCTCAGCCTCCCAGAGTGCTGGGATTACAGGCGTGAGCCACCGCACCCGGCCCAACAAATTTTTTTTAAGCACAGTATATCCCAAATACGGCATGGGATATCCTTCTACTAAAAAGTATTTCTGGGACTACAAATTAGTGCAACCTCTGTGGAAAAGAATTTGGAGATACCTCAAAGAGCTAAAAATAGAAATACCATTCAATCCAGCAACAGCACTATTGGGCATCTACCCAAAAGAGCAAAAAACATTCTATAATAAAGACATCGACACCCGAATGTTTATGGCAGTACAATTCACTATTGCAAGGATGTGGAAACAACCCAGGAGCCTGTCAATTCATGAGTGGATTATTAAAATTTGGCCTATGTATACAATGGAATATCACTCAATCATAAGAAATGACAGTGATCTAGCACCTCTTATATTTTCCTGGATTGAGCTTGAGTCTGTTATCCGAAGTGAGGTATCACAAGATTGGAAGAATGGGCTCCACTTGTACTCGCCATGAAATAGGCACTAACCGATGAACACTGTGGTGCTCACACGGTAGTAATATTCTCCAGGGATTAGGGGGTGAGGGGGTGGTAAACTCACAACTAAAGGACACGGGGAGCATTGTAGAGGGGAAGGGCATGCCTCTAACCCTCGCTTGGGTGAGGCAAAGACATAAAATGTAACCAAAATGTTTGTACCCTTATAATACCCTGAAATAAAAAAAAAATGTTAGCGTTCCTCTGAAATTCAAACTTGACCAGCATCCTGGATTTTCATGTGCTGAATCCGTACATCATATCCAGCGGGGACAGAACACGGGGAACAAAGGCAAGAGCCAGGAGATCAGGGAGGACACAGGTGGCAGCACAGGTCCAGCCCAGTGACGAAGGTGGATCGGACCAGGGAGGAGGCAGAGGACGGGGAGGAGGGGAGATTCTGGGCAGATTTTGCAGGAAGAGCCCTGTGGCTGGCTGATGGGCTGGACATGGGCAGATGGCACAGGCCCCTCACTGGGAGAATTGGGACATTCACCCCGAGCGCCGTGGAGGAGCCCCAGGAGGAGATGCGGGATTCTGACTGGGTGAGAGACCCGCAGGGCAGCCCTGGGGTTCATCAACAACCTGTCCCCATGAACTGCCCCGGCACCCCTGGCCTCCACCCTCTGCACCTCCCTGAGTTGCAATAATCACAGATGTCCCCAGACATTGTCAAGCGTCCCCTGGAGGGCAGCATCACCTCTGGTTGAGAACCGCTGAGTTAGGGGGTTCCACTGACCCCCCAAGAGACTCTGCGTCCCACGATCCCCTGCCCTGCTGAGGTCCTAGGAGGCTGCACTTGTTTAAATCCACACCCTGAGTGGGGAGGGAGAGAGGAGGGGAGTCCCAGGAACTGGGGGTCACCCTGGTCTATACCATCCACCCCACTAGGAGTTTATTCTGATGCCCATTGTGAGCTATGGGTCTGGCTCAATTTTATTTTATTTTTTGCAAATAATGAATGCAGGGCTGCTCGGCCTTGCCTCTGCGCTAACCAGGGTTGGATCCTGAGAAGTCTTCGATGGTGTTTCTTGGGACGGGAGACCCGGCTGCCTAAGCTGCAGGGCTTGGGGACATGGCAGGCAACGTGCTGCCCGCGCCAAGACTCATCCGATCGTCACCTGTGCTACACAAAGGGCTTCTGGGAGAGTCTGATAAAGCTTTTAATATTTAGAAGTTTGCACACTCAGTTTTGGGGCTCCTGGCTCCTGGGCTCAGACTCCCTGCTAGCGCCGGGCGACTGGGCCGACTCCACCGAGGTGCTGGTGACGATGATGGGGACAGTCGCCTTGATGCTGCTGAGAGACCAGGGCAGGTGCATGGTGATGACCAGCTCGTAGTGCGTGTGCATGATCTCGCCGTCCCGCATGCTGTCGTTCACGGACAGCACCGGCGGCAGGCCGAAGGTGCTGACGATCTTGGTGGCGCCGAAGGGGGTGATCTGGGTGTTCGCCTCCTGCCTGAGGAGCTCGCTGCTGTCCATCCGCGAGCGCCGCTCCGCGCTGGGCGTGAAGCCCTCGTACCGCACGCGGGCGTACAGGGCGAAGATGACCGTCTTGATGCACTTGGTGGTCTGGTTGGTGATCTCCGTCGTGAACGTGACCCTCTCTCCCGGCGCGAAGACGTTCTTCTCCATCTGGATTTGCAAGTGGATGGTACCCCTCCTGCAGCAATTGTAGGACACTTTCTTCTCGACCTCCACACACAGAGGGATCTAGAAGGAGAGGGGAGAACGGTCAGCTGCGAGGGACTGTGGCCACGAGGGCTACTCCCCTGCCTGACACTCCACCTTTTGAGCTCCTCAGTGCGTCCGGGACTTTGGGACGTTCCTACAAAGAAGTGCTTGAATGGAAGCTGGATTCTTGGGGATTTTGCAGCCAAAAGCCTGGAATCATCTCCTGGCTTCCTTTAATCACAGCTATTTATCGTTATGAATATCAATTTCCTTATCTGTAAAATAAGCTTAAGAAAATTCACAAGACCCGAGCGACTTCATTCCCAGCTCCGTTATTCACGTGCTGTGTGAACTTGAGCAAGTAGCTCGACGTCTCTGAGCCTTGTTTTCCTCCTACACAGGGACTATCTTACAGTCTAACCCAAGACCCAGGGCTTATCCAAATATTTCAGACTTAAAGAGACAACACTGAGGCATTATTATCAGCTACTCATCTGCGGCAGTACAAATAAAGTCCCATATACGATATATTCGATGTGTAGATTGCATCACATTTTCTCTCATTTTCTTATTTGTGGATGACATTTTAAAAGATTTGACATGATATTGGGTTGGGCTTCAGATGCCTGGCTCCTGACTTCTGTTACCTTGCTGGGTCTCTTTCCAGAGGAATTTGATACTTTAATGTGTGTCTGTGTGTTCCGTTCAAGGGAACTAACTAACTAAATAAATAAATGAGAGACAGACTAGTATATCAAATACTTTCCAACTTGGTCCCCGCCCCTCCCGCCCTCATCAATTACATCACGTTGTTAGTTTGAACTTGGCTATGTGAGGAGTATTCACACCATGGTAATTGGCAGACACTACGAATCAGGGCTGCTTTGCGCCAGGGCTGGTCGCTAATCATTTTCTGGCAAAATGCAGCCACGCGTGTTCCTACTCCCTGCTTTCTCGGCGTTTAGGATTGCTCTCTGTTTGCTTTAGATCTCTGTTCATTTAAAAAAGGAAGCATCGGGGGTGGAATTTATGGTTAAGAAATAAAACCACGTGAATGCACTTCATGCTGCTGAATTGTACACCGAAAATGGTTACTATTACAATTCAGAATGAAACAAGAACAAAAAGCAATCATCAGGGACATCATCGAAGTCCCCACCCCTCCCCAATCCCATTCCCCACCTGCCCTCTCTGGAGGCAACCGTCGCCCTGAATTTCGTGTTTACCGTATCTGCGTAGTTTTTTAAAACTCCTCAACATTATTATGAAATACAATGCAGAACCCAAAAGCCCCACAAAGCAAATGTATGACATAGTGAATTATTATAAATCCTACACTTTTGTAATCTCCACCCAAATCGAGAAGAAATTTGTTGGTTTCCCCGAAAGCCCCTTAGCACGTGCCAAAAGTGCAAGGATACTGAATTTTGTAGTCGTGACTTCCCGGCACCTGTACATATTTATTCTCTTATTACATCTACATAGGTGCCTAAACAAGACATACTGTTTCAGAAAAAAAAAAGTGTGTAATTCTAGGTGCAGGCTCGATGAGTAAAACAGATTGAAAAAAAAAAGAAATAAAAAAAGAAAAGTGTGTAATGAGCAATATATCAACCCCAACTGTGTCTACCAACCAGACGTCTAGTGCATTCTGTGTGGCCAGACCTGTTGTTACCCATTCCTACCCTGCACAGACAGCCATTATATGAATTTGACACTTGTCATACCCCTGAGAATCTTTATATTATTTAGGAATACATCTATTTGTGGTAGAAGCATATAGTATCGTTTTGCATATTGGAATACTTCAAATAAATAAATGGTGTCCAGCTGCATATGTTCTTGTCCGACATTCTGTGTTTGAAATTTGTTCATGCTGGTGCCTGTCAATTTGGTTCATTTGTTTGCACAATGGCAATTAAGTGTGTTACAACATAATTGCCCCATCCCGTCCCGCCAGGAGGGATACTTATATTGTGTCCACGTGTCTGATATCATAAAAGTGCTAAAAGGAGCCTCCTGAAGACCTGTTTCTCATCCTTGCACACAAGAGTTGCTCTAGGGCAGAGGTTGGTGGGCTTTTTCTGAAAAGTGCCTGTTAGAAAATAATTTAGGCTTTGCAGGTCACATACAGTATTTTTTTCATGGATTCATATTTCTTTTAAGCAACGACTCATGGTTAAAACTTAGATTTTACTATTGTGGCATAGAACACACATCTCTATGTCCATCTATGTCTGGATCTATGAAAAATAAACGTTTCTTGAAATAATACTTCTCCTTACTACATACCTGCTGATATTTCCTATTGTATTTATTCCATTTATTTACAAAATGTGAGTTGCAACCCTCTGAATTTATTCTTCTGCTGTTTTCTATTCTATTCTATTATTTTGTCTTTAAACAGTTGGTTGCAACCCACCTCATTAACTTTTTCTGATAATTTCTGTTGCATCCTATTTATTCAATACCATTCTATTCTGTCCTACTCGTTGGGTGCAATCCACTAAATTTGTATTTTCTGACATATTCTATTCTGTGCTTTCATTTTTAAAAAGTTGGTTGCAACACACCAGATTAATGTTTTCTGATATTTGTATTCTACTTATTTTATTATCTGTTTTGCTCTTTTATTTATTAAAATAATGGTTGCAACCCACCACATTGATTTTTTTTCCTAAATTGTCAATTTCGATTCTTCCTTAGTCTTTCATTTTATAAAAATAGGCTTGTATTTAGCGACATTGAGTTTTGCAACCAACTAACAGGTTGTGACCTGCAGTTTGGAAAACACTACTCCAGGCAAGTGGGTGTGGGTCTTTCCTCCTGGAGACCTCAGGCCGACCCCTGACCCCTCTGACCTCACCTCCCACCCTCTGCCTCTGGCCCCTGCCTCCCTCCAGCACCCCCCTCTTTCCAGAAGGCTAATCGCAGGTGGTTTCCCTCTAGTCTTATTCGAAAATTCGAGGTATGCATTAGGACCCTGCAGGTGTGAAGGGACCAGCTGCCCTAACTCAAAAGACAAAGCCAGCGGTTCTGTCCTGGTCCTGAAGGAGGTACCAGGAGGTGCTAACAGGGGAGCAGCAGAGACCCCCCACATCAGGCCAAGTGGAGTGGCTGAAGTGCCCTGATTCCCAAGAACATTGGGGTGCAAACTCAACATTGGATTTTCTGAATTCGGGGTTTTTTGGAATCCCATATTCTTTTGGCCTGTTGGAAGTTTTGGCGGGGGTTGGAGGGGGGGGGGACTCGTTCATTGAACCAGTATCTATTTGCATCTGCCTGATGCCAAGTTCAAGGCAAACGCACAGCAGTGAAGAGCAGCCAGTTTCTACCCTGGCGGGGAAGATGGGCAATAAAACTGGTACTTCCGAAAATGACCCGGGTCATTTCTGATAGGGACAGTGAGGAGGCCTTGAGGGACACAAAACAGGGGCCTCCCTGACAGGGGATGCTTAGAAACGCCTTTGGGGCAAACTCCTTTCTCAAATGGCATTTGCCGTTAGAAGAGGCAACTGGCGACATCTTTCAAGAGTCGCACGCGAACATCATAGCAGCAGCACTCACAATGGCCCCAACACGCAAATCAGCCAGTGAGTGGATAAACCCAACGTGCTCCATCCACACACTGGAATATCACTCAGCTACGAAAAGGGACGAGGCTCTGACACAGGCCACCGCGTGGATGGACCTTGAGGACATCGTGCTCAGTGAGAGTCGCCAGACACAGAAGGACACACGGTGTGTGACTCCATTTATACGAAATGTCCAGAACAGGCAGATCCACAGAGACGGGGCGTAGATTCGTGGGTGCCAGGGGCTGGGGAGCGGGGGGATTTTAGTGATGATGGCCAGGGGATACAAGATTTCTTTTTGGGGTGATGGAAATGTCCTAGAATTAGTGGTGATGATTGCACAACTCTGTGAATATACTAAAAGCCATTGAATTGTATACTTTAAATAGCTGACTTATAACGTACATGAATTATAATGCAATAAAGCTGTTAAAAAGTCGACGTGGCGGGGGAGAAGTTTCGCTACTCCTGGTTCCCATCATCCCCTCTGTTCCCGGGCAGCCTCCATTGCTAGTTTTCTTCCAGAGATGTTTGTTCTACCTGCAAGGAAGTATGCGTCTTGCTTCTTGCTTTTACTGCCAACAATGCCAAGCTACACGCGATGCATAGCTTTGCTGTATCCACTCAACCCAGTGTCTTGGAGACCCCGACAAGGGGAGCTTCCTCATTATTCTCTGTCTCGCTCTGTCTCTCTGTCTCTGTCTCTTTAATGTAGCTGTAGAGTATTTCTTTGATTGGGTACCTCTGCTTAATCAAACAATTCCCTTAGCAACAAACATTTAGGCTGTTGCTAATTTTTTGCCATGACAGACACTGCTGCGTGAGGCCATATCCCATCTATGAAAGATGATCCGTAGGGAGAATTTCTAGAAGGAATATGGCTGGGGCAAAATGCAGGTTCATTTTAATTTTGATAGATATGGTTAAATTGCTTTTCCTTGGGGATTGTGGCAGCTTATTTGGCCGTGCGTGGCGTTTATCCGGCAATGCAGATGTGTGAAGATGTGGCTTCTGAGCAAAGATCAGAAGAATGAGAAGGAAGAATAGGAAGGCCATAGTGTTCCAGGCAGAGGGCACAGTCCATGCAAAGGCCCTGGGGCAGGATTGCACCTGGAACATTGGAGGCGCAGCGAGGAGGGCCCGTGTGGCTGGAGCAGAGTGAGGAGAGGGAGAGAGAGAGGAGGGGAGGGCAGGGAGGGGACGGGGCAGGTTGTGCAGGGCCTGGTGGGCTGCAGGGAGGACTTGCAATGAGCTTTGCCCCTGAGGGAGGTGGGAGCCATGGCGGGCTGTGGGCAGAGGAGGGACATGCCCTGACACAGGTGCCCACAGGTGCCCTCCGATTGCTGTGGGGTGGACAGGCCTTGGGGGGACAGGGTGGGAGGCGGGGGGACCAGGTTACTGCTCCGGTCCAGGTGAGATGGGTTTCGACTGTGTAGAGGCAGAGTCTTGAACCCTACCTGTCTGTCCTTCTGTCCTGTCCCACAGAGGGGACGTGGCCTGCCCAAGGTCACCCAGGGAGCAGGCAACCAGGCCTTGAACTCAGGGCTGCCCATCTCAGGGCTGGGCCCTCTGCCAGCGCTGTCCTCCTGGGACTATCCCATGGGGTTGGTGGGACTAGAGCTGATCTTTGTCACACAGATAATAATTCCGGCAGCAGCTGTAGCAACGTTTACGGGGCATGTGCCCACGCCGGGCTCTGCTCGAAGCCCTGGACTTGCTGTAGGCCTGGTCACTGCTGCGCGAATGACCTAGGCGGCCCCACCGTTTCTACACCCATTTTACAGATGAGGATGTGGAGGCAGCGAGGGGCATGCCTTGGAGAAGGTCGCAACAGCAGGTCGGCGGGGGTGCTGGGATGTTGACCAGAGAAACGCCAGCCCTGTGACCTTTGTCATTATAACCCAGTGCTTGATGCTGAATGACTCCCCTGGGAGGTGAAGTGACTTCGCCAATGCCAACATCGCTCCGCCCACCCTGACTCCCGGGCCTGCACCTGGCGCTCAGCCCAACGTAAGCCGCACAGCCCTTCCTGGGACTGAGACCACGTCCCCGCCCCTCCTCTCGTCTCAGGGGCCACCATCTCCATCGCCTGCAGGCTCAAAGGCCATGGAGAGCCACCGAGTGACCAGGCCTCTCTGCCACCTGGCCTTGCCCTAGAGCAAGTTCTCCCCCTTGGCACCGCTGAAACATTTGGGTCTGGACTGTTCTCCGGGCTGGGGGCGTCCTGGGCACTGCAGGTGCTTTGGAGCGTCCCTGCCTCCACCTACTCCATGCCAGGGGCTCCCCTCACCAGTAGTGACGACCAAATATGTCTCCAGACATCGCCGACTGTCTTATGAGGATAAAACAGCCCCAGTTGAGAGCCACCGGCTTAGTTCCTAGCCTGGTTTTGGGCCGATCTTTTGTGAGATCCCTTGGCCTGGCGGAGTCACCAAGAGCCTCTCTTCCTCCCTGTCCCCTGCCCGCCTACCTCCCCTCTTCCTCCTCGGAGCTTTGCAAATGACCCGCACTCCCCACCCCTGCCATTCCCCCATCCACCCGTGGGTACCTGGAATAGGGTTTCTCTGCGAAAGTTCGAAACCCCTTGAACCAATAAGTATACCCTCTTCTTGGCTAAAATGTGTTCCTGGCCCATGCAGGAAGCTTGCACGAAGTAGAAGACGTTGCCAATTTTGCTCGTGAACGTTGACGGAAGCTTGGAAGGTAAGTTGAAATGGAAGTCAAAGGTGTGGCTGCCTGCACTTAACCAATTATCTGAAAGCAAAACACACCAGTGCCATCAGAAGGTTCTAGAATCTTTCTTTTTTTCCTTCATTTTTTTTTCTCCCTTTATTTATTGCTTTGGTGGGGAGGTGGGTTCTGGGCTGAGCTTGTCTGTCCCCTCTGAGCTGCTCGGGCCCCAGGTGGGCTGGAGAGGGATGCCCCGGGGTGGGTGACATGCTGGAGCCCTCAGGATTGAACAAATACACCTTGGACATCCACTGTGTGCCAGAGATGGTTTTAGGCAGTGTTTATAGGACTGAACAAGGCAGGCAAAACTCCCGACTCTCGTGGAGCTCGGTCTTCAGTGAGTGGCATACAGTAGGTGCTTAATATTTGTTGACTGTGTGACTGCGGAGGTCCAGGGAGCACATTTTCACACTGCTCTCATCTCTATGACCTTCCCATTTTATGTTCCTTCTTACATTTCTCCCAAATCCTCTTCCCCAGCAGATGAAAACCCCAAGGACAGCAGGGACCCTGTCTGTGTTATTCATCAGTGCTGCGTCTGCAGCACCCGGCACTGGTGTTTGCATACAGTAGGTGCTCAATAATTGTTGGTTAAATAAATGAATGGACTCATTGCAGGCTTCGGGCAAATGCTTTTTTTTTTTTTTTTTTTTTGAGACCGGGTGTCCCTCTGTTGCCCCAGGCTGGAGTGCAGTGGCGTCATCACAGGTCACTGCAGCCTCGAACTCCTGGCCTCAAGTGATCCTCCCACCTCGGCCTCCCAAAATACCAGAATTATAGGTGTGTGCCACCACGCCCTGCCACTCTGATGCTTTTTAAAAGGAGAGGAAGTTTAATCACTTGGAAAGTGAAAAGGTGGATGTCTGATGCTGGGGTTTGGACCCGGAAGGGAGTGTTTTGGTAGTAATTGGAAGAACTGACAATTTTTAAGCACCTACTGTATGCCTGGCACTATTCTCAGCCCTTACATGCCCTTAAATCATTAAGTCCTTACAACAATTGTATGATAGGCCCTCTTCCTACACCCATTTTACAGATGGGTTAAGGGAGACACAGAGAGGTGACATCGCTGCTGAGTACTGACGTCTGACACATTGTCATTTGTCCCAGGATATCTGCATGGCCAGAGTCCAGCCCATCCCTCAGATCTGTGCTCAGTTGTCACCGATTTGGAGAGACATTCCCTGACGACCCTATCGAAAATTTTAGAAGTCTAAAATTAAACGTTGTTCAGCCAAGTGCCGGCCACGTGTTCTACTTGACTGCGGGACACCCTGAAACATCCCCACAAACACATTTTGGAAAGGACATCTCGTTCCCTGGCAGCTTGGACTCCCTGATGTCTGCTCAGACTTCAGAACTGAACGGGTGGGGCCTGGGGACTAGTTAGCCTTCCTCAGAAGGTCTCTCTCACGCTTCCGCCCCCACTGTGTTTCCCTGTGACCCCAGGACTCCTTGTTTTATGTCCTTGGGTTTTGCAGCCAGAGGGAGATTTATTAATATCTGCAAAATAACAAGAAAAGATTTCTTATGCGCCCCCCCCCCCGCCAAAGGCATTTTTGGATTAAGCATAGCATTTTCCAAGGAGAGCACTTTGAACCTTCATTTTGAATATCTGGGGTCTGCTCAGCTCCCTGTGTCTTGTTATTTTCGTGTTACGTGCATCCGATGATCATCATTCTACATGGCTTCCCTCCTAGGAAGGAACCAGGCCTCTGTCTATTTCTGATATCCCTGGGGGTTTGTTGATTGACTATCAGATGTGTTTACTTTCTGGCCCCTGTTACGGCTAGGGCTGTCTGCCGACCTTGTCCTTACCCTGCACTGGGAATGTCTTTGTCTTATGCACGTAGTCTGCCTTGTTGTTGCAAATCACGTCTCTGCTGTAATCACAGGATGCCCCGATCTCTTCGTTCCACTCGACGTAACCCCTTCCCACGAGCTCCACTTTCACTATGGGGTCCACCAGGGTGCTGTTCAGGGTTAGAATCACCTGCCCTTTTATGCTGGAGCCAGCCAGGTAGACCACATCCTTGGGCAGCACTAATTCAATTGACTTCACAACAGACATGGGGGTTTGGGATGGTGGAGAAACATCCTTCCCCCTCCTCCATGCCTCTGAGATTCCCAGTTCCTTGGCTGTAGTGACGTAATCCTATCTATGACATCACTCTACCCAGAGTTCCGGGAAGGGGGACCCCGTGGCCAGGAGGGGAAGCAAGGCTGTTGTTTTGGGTGGTGGTGGGGCAGGTGGTAGTTTGGGGATCTCATAGTTCTCACTGGTTTTTGAAATGGTAGCCTGGCCATTTCA
>RJWJ010000268.1:65574-100800 GCA_004363605.1 Indri indri
GGACTACAGGCATGTGCCACCATGCCCGGCTAATTTTTTCTCTATATATATTTTTAGCTGTCCAATTACTTTTCTTTCTATTTTTGGTAGAGATGGGGTCTCGCTCTTGCTCAGGCTGGTCTCGAACTCCTGAGCTCAGAACGATCCGCCCACCTCGGCCTCCCAGAGTGCTAGGATTACAGGCTTGAGCCACCGCGCCTGGCCCCATTTCATTTTTTGATTAATCTTATTTTTATTTTTTTCTTTCTTGTTTTATCTACAGGGTTGCTCTGTCACTCAGGCTGGAGTGCAGTGGCATGATCATAGCTCACTGCAGCCTCGAACTCCTGGGCTCAAGGGATCCTCCTGCCTCAGCCTCTTGAGCAGCTGGGACTACAGGCGTGTGCCACCATGCATGGCTAATTTTCCTACTATTTGTAGAGATGGGGTCTTGCTATGTTGCCCAGGCTGGTCTCGAACTCCTGGGCTCAAGTGATCCTCCCGCCTCAGCCTCCCAAAGTGCTGGGATTACAGGTGTGAGCCATCATGCCCGGCCACCACTTTTTTTTATAGGAAATGACAAAACACAACAAACAAACAAGACTCCGATATTTCCTACACATAGGGAATGCCTGTTATCATTTCAGGGGTTTACACCCTTTCCCCTTTGCAAAATGATACACTCTCAGAGGTCATTAAGTCATTCGACAAACTTTTATTGTCTGAGCCAGACATTGTGGTCAATTGTTACAGTAGCCATAGGAAACCGGGTATTATCTGCTCCATTAACAGGTGAAGAAGAGACCCAGGGAATGAGCCCAAACTATTTTCTGTCCTATTAGATGGTTCCCCAAATTGGTACACTCACCTCTCAGGTTTGCACGTTGGTTCAGGGTTCTACACAATCATTTGCATTTTAATGGTTCTACATTTATATCAGTGTGTATTAGAAAAAAAAATATATAATAGATATGGCCAAGACACGAAATCTGGTGTGTGTTGAAGATGCTCAGAGCATTGTGTGCTCAATCCGAACATTGACACTGTCAGAAAGCACTGTCTCCCTGCGTGATTGACATTTCTCTTTATATAAGCCTCTCCCCCATTGGATGGAAGTCCCTCCAGGGTAAGACTTAGTTTCAGTGAGTTTTGTGCCCACCAACATCTGCCTGACCGGATTTCCTATGGCTACTATAACAATTGACCACAGTGTCTGGCTCGGATAATAAAAGTGTGTTGAATGACTTAATGACCTCTGAGAGTATACCATTTTGCAAAAGGGAAACCAAGGCCCTTTGCACCCTAGTTGTTATTCCCAGTGCCTGATTTGCACATAAGCTGCTGCCTAAAAGGAAGGGCCATTGAAGGTTCTAGAAAGTACCCATTCTCCAGATTGACAGGCCTCATTCATTGACCTTGCTGTGTCTTACTTTATTTTACATGATAGCTTTTGTGGATATCAAACATCTTGTCTTCCTAACTGATGTGTGAGCTTTTTACTGAGATGCCTGGAATAGTTTCTTATTCATGTTTTAAAATTATGAACCTGAGCAAATTTGAGACATTGTTGACTTTCTCAAGATGGCTTAGGGAATCCGAGGCCTGAATTAATAACCCCTTAAGGTCTTTTCTGCAGGGAAAGCTAGACATTTCTTTCTGTGTTACTTAATGTCAGCTGTCCAAGTTGTCAGCTGTCCAAGGTGCCCGGGCTGTGCCCCGAACCAAGTGTACATGAAGAATGCGTTCCCTCTCTTGGCCACGTTGAGCTTTCGCAACGGCAGGCACACACAGACGATGTGCACTTCCAGAAATAGATCAAGTCCCTGTGGCAGGTGTGCTCTTACTTTGGAAGAACTCAGCCACTTCACAGACTCAGGTGGGCCCGCTTCATTCCTGCCCACTCCTGTGGCATTATTGCTCCATGGCTGACAGCTGAAAGTCCAGAACTGGGTTCATTAGCCTTGACCGAGGCCTGAAGTTGCAAACGGTTGAGGGCAACACCTGAACTTCATGAAACAGAATGTGTCCGTTCCCTATGGCTGCTGTAACAAAAGACCACAAACTCAGTGGCTTCAAATAACACACTTTTTTTTTATCTTACCGTTCTGGTGATCAGAAGTCTCAAATGAGTCTTAGGAGCTAAAAAAAAAATCAAGATGTCATTTTAGGAGAGAATCCGTTCCTGGCCTTTTTTTAACCCCTAGAGGCTGCCCTCATTCCTGCCTTCTTGATACGCTCATTCTAACCCCTGCAGCTGTTGTCGGACCTTCCCGCCTCCCTCTTCCACTTGTTTGGACCCTCGTAACATTGGGCCCACCTGGGCCACCCGGGATAATTTCCCCATTTCCTTCAGCTGTGTAAGGTACCATAATCATAGATTCCGGGGACTAGGGCAAGGACATTTTTCGGGGGGTGTTTCACGATTCTGTCTACCCCATGGGGAAACAGCAGCAGCACTGACCAGATGGAGCGGAGTGCTACTGAAGCCTTGTAAAAACCTACTGGGAACTCAACGCTTTTCTGCTCACAGCTCTCGAGAGAAAGACCAAAGTCCTCCTGGTGGCCTTCAAGGTATTACATGTCACCCCTCTGACCTCATCCCCTCCTCCCTCCCTTGCTCTGTCCGCCCCAGCCGTACCAGCCCCTTCCGGCTCCCCGGACACCTCTACGCCTTTTCCGGCCTTTGAGCTTGCCCTTCCCTCCTAGACCCCACCGTCCTTGGAGTGTCATCTCCCATCTCAGCTCAAATGTCATCTTTTTCGAGAGGCCCACTGCATTCACCCTAACCAGAATATCCTCTCCCCCACCCCCCCGCGCCCACGTGGCCGCTGGGCACTGTTCAGCCTTCATTGACTCTCCTACCAGGAATTATCTGAAATTACTTGCAGTATTTATTCATTTCTTGCCTGGATTCCCCCAGATAAGAATTTACCCTCCTGGAGACCGCCAATCGGGTCTGCTTTGCTCTCTGTTGGGCCCCCCCAGCTCGGAGCACCCTGTCCAGCTGCTTTGTAGGTGCCCAGCACGGGTCACTTGTGTGCCCGCCAAGACTGGCCAGGGTGGAACAGACGGGGCGGAGGGGGCAGGGCAGCCCTGCCCGCCTGGACAGCTCTGGACAGCTCGGAGAAGGCGGGAAAACGAGGCGGGAAAAACCAGCAAACAAGCCCCGCGGGTGGGTAGGGTGGGGAGCGCTGGCGGGCCCTGAAGCCAGGCAGTGGGGCTTGGGGTGATCAGGCCAGCCACGGGGTGCAGGTGGTCTGGTAGGGGTCCCCCCACATTCTCTCGCAGTATTGAGACATTGATTCCGGCCTTCTTAGCCTAAGTGGTCAGTGGGTGCCCGTGGAGCGGGGGCTGCGAGCAGACTTCAGAGCTCGGGGGGTCTCTAGCCTAGCATGAGGGGTCCCCAGGGACCCGAGGGGGCACACACGTGGGGGGACCCAAGTCCTGCCACGCAGCCCCCTTGCAGGCTGGGCGCGCCCGGCAGAGCGCACAGGGCTGGGCGGGGCCCCGGCCCGCGGGGCGGAGGACCGGTGGACAGAGGCGGGGGCGTCCCCCACCCCTTTTCTCGCTTCCCGCCACTGCGCGGGCCAATCAGGAGCCAGACGCCCGCCCCCGGGCCGGCCTCCGGCGGCCCCGCAACTCCCAAATGCCGAGTTTTCGCGGGAAAGAAATCAGAGCAGCTGGCAGCGCGGCGGGCAGCACAGCCGACCCGGCGCTCCGCTCGCACCGCATCCGCGCGGGGTCCGGGCCACGCACGCGGCTCCGTCGCCACCCCCGGCCGGGTCAGGAACGCAGGTAGGCGAGCGGATCGCGGCGGCCGGAGAGGTGAGCGGCGGGCCGGGCCGGGTGCCAGCCGGGACCGGGCGCCCGGGCGCAGGGACTCTGCCAAACTTCCCCGAGCGAGCCCGGGAGGCGCCGCCGGACACCAGCGCACGCCTGCTCCGCACACGCGCCTGGGACCCGGGGCCTCCTCCTCCGCCGGCCCTTGGGAGTCGCCCCCCGGCCCGGGCACTGCGGCTGGAGCCGCGGCGACCGCGACGTCCCCGGGAGCCCCGCGGGGGTCGGGCGGGCTGGGTGGGGGAGGGCCCGGCGAGCTGCGGGGGAGGATGTCAGGCTCCGCGCCTGCGCGCGGGGCGCCCCGCGATTCAATTGTCGCGCCCGAGCCCGATTTCGCGCGCCCTGAGTTCCCCGGGCGCGTCTTGGCCAATGGGGGGCGAGCGGGGCGGGGCGGCAGGCCGCGGCGGAGCCAATAAGAGAGGTGGCTCAAGTGAAGGGGGCGGGACTTGGCGAGCTGGGGGCTCCCTCGGCCGGTCCCAGTGGCGGGGGTGGGCGTGGGCTCGCTGTCCGCGACCCGCGCGGGCCGGTGGGAGTGCGGGAGGGACCCCGGGGTCGGGGTTCGGGGGTCCGGGACGCGCGAGCCGCCCGGAGGTGGGGGTCCGAGGTGAGTCGCTCGGCGGGCGCGCGCGCGGGGGTGGCCGGGACGGGGCGGCCGGTTGCCATGGCCACCGCGGGGCGGGCCCAGTCGCGCACGCGCGCGGGGGGGGGCGGTGCGGAGTCGGGGGGGGCACCGAGGGGTCCCGGGGCTCGCGGGTCTCGGGTGGGGTCTTTTCCTCTCAGTCGCACTTGGTTGAGTTCTCCTGGGACTTCCGAAGTTCCGGCCCGCGCCGGACTTTTGGGATTCCCTTTTCCGTCAATATGAATCCGAGGAATGAATGAATGAATGAATGAATGAACGAAGCAACTTGGTCCCTCACAGGGTGGCTGCGCGGCCTCAGCCGAGGCCTCCTTCCTCCTCTGGTCGCTGGTGTTTTCCTCTGTGAAAGGGGGGTGGGTTGCTCTGCGTGGTCTGAGTCCCTCTTGCTCCCCCTCGGTTCCTCTCCCCCCCTCAGTCCTCAACACTTGCTAGCTATTAATGTATTAAGTCCTTAATTGACTCTGCCTGGCCCTGGGCAGGGTCTGGCAGTATATGGGGGACCAGGAGGCTGAAAGGGCGTTCTGGGAGTTTCGTCTGTCCACAGACCGGACAAAAGCAACCAGACCCCACTGTGGCGTGGCATGGCCCGGCGGCGCCTGCACAACTGACCTTGGGCTTGCGCTGTCTCTTCCCACAGCACCGTCACCATGTGGATCCAGGTGCGGACCATGGACGGGGAAACGACCCGCACGGTGAACTGGCTGTCCAGGCTGACCAAGGTGGAAGAACTTCGCAGGAAGATCCAGGAGCTGTTCCACGTGGAGCCTGGCCTGCAGAGGCTGTTCTACAGGGGCAAACAGGTAAACCCGCCCTGCAGGCTGCCTGCCCGCCCGGCACCTTTGTTCTTGCCTGGTCCAGGCACCGCGCCTGGGCAGCCACCAGCAGAAACATTCTCCTCCCCCACCTCCTCGTCCATCCGGCTTCACGTGTCCCGGAAGGAGAAGTCCACAGAAACCTCAGATGCCTGCGAGAGGAAGGAACAAAGGCGGGACCCGCAGATCGACACCCCGGGGCAGGCAGCTGGCACTTGAAAACCTGCAGCGTCTGGGCTTTTAAACTTTTTTTTTTTTTTTTAAGCCCCCTCAAAATAATTTCTAAGAGAAAGAAGTTGGAAGTGGCGGACAGAGGGCTGAGGAATTTTGCAGAAGGGCCTAGTTCGGATCATCACGCAGATAGGACAGGGAGGGCCGGTTTTTCTTTAAAACGCACACTGATGGCCCACAGCCTGTGCTCGTTAAACGTCTGAGTCTGTTTTCTAGAAATTTGGATTAGCTGTGAATACAGTCTGGAGATGGTGTTGATGGTGTTTGCAAATCGGGAATTCCGGACACTCTGGGCCTGCTCTCCTGTGGCTGCCCGTGATGGGGGGAGATGTGGTCTCCCAGGGGGTCTGCTTGTCTCTTTCCCGGCCCCTTGTAGCGTTTAAAATGGCCACCTGGGCTTTCGCAGCTGCCCGTGTTTGGGACGCGTTCTCCGTTGGCACCTGGGGGGTTCTACTGTTGTTGGCATCGTTGGGGGACAGTGGGACGTCCCAGGAGTGGGATTTCCCGGTGGGGTAAGATGGTTAAGATCAAAGGTGTGCCTCCTGTCTGCTAGAGTTGGTTGGACTGTGGGGACAGGGCCACAGAGACTCCTGGAACTGGATTAAAAGTCGTCAGTTGGGCTGCGTGTGCCCGACTTTGTTGTTGTCGAATCTTGAACTGGGTACTGCTGCCATCTGGTGTCTAGATTGAAAAACAAATGCACTGGGCTTGGCCAGGTTTTTTGGGGGCTGGGAGAAAGGATCCTGCCTGCTGACTCCTGATGATTAATTTCTTGGGCTTGTGGCGCCCTGGGAGACCTTCCTTAGTCTCCTTCCCGTAACCTTAGTCTCCTTCCCGTAAAAGACCGATGACTTGAGTCTTAAGAATCCGAGTTAACCCGCCCTGTCCTGGGAGAAACGGACCTGCAGGACTTGGGGACTCGCCGGGGCCACTGCGGGTGTGGGGAGGAGAGGCAGGGCTGCGATCTCAGCGGACCTCCACTGGGTCTTTCTCCCTCTCTCTGCAACGGTGGCTTCCAGACGGATCTTGACTTTGCCACTCTTTGTTCAGCCTTCACTTCACACAGTTTCTGAAAACCTGCACGTACCTGCTAAGTTCATGGCCCGGCTCACAGGCGGGCTGGACTCTCACCCTCTCAAGTTCACGGGAGGCAATATTGTTGGGTGTCCACCATATGCCAGGCACCGAGTTAGCATTTTAATTTTTGTGTTTCAAACACGCAGGAATGTTGACAGAGCGGTGAAACACCTAAACACGCCTCCTCCCATGTAGACTTCACCGTTGACATTTTGCTGTATTAGGTTTGTCACAGGGGTCTGTCTTTCTGTTCATCCACCAGTCTCAGTTTCTTGGGATGCATTGCAAAGTGACTTGCAGACAGACGCCCCTCCGGGTCACCCCTAAACACATCAGCGCATGCATTGTTGACTAGAGGTCAGTATTTGTGGTTCTGTTTTTTTTTTAAGTTAAAAATTCTGGGTATGGTAAAACACATAGCCGTTAAGCAGACCATTTGGAGCATTTTGACAAATGCCTGCATCCATATAAACCAAACCCCTGTGTCTTTTCACTTATAACATAATATTTAATCCATACAAAAGTACTTATCACATCTGCAAGTTTAAAGTGTGGCAATGACAGGAGGGCTTATGTTAGACACGCACATCGTGGTTTGATTGACGGGACGTCAGCAGTGGGGCACTCACCCCGACTGGGAGGGGAGCTGGGATTTGAACCCGGGATTTTGGTTTCTGAGACTGTGAGCTTTTCTCACAGCGCAGCTTTGGTAGTTACGAAAAGATCTTTATAACTGCCCCTTATACTCCCCTTCCTCCCCCGCGGTCATTCCCCACGCAGCAGCTGCGGAAGGAACGTGTAGTTGTTTCTGTTTTCTGGGCCTGAGCGAGGTGACGCCATTTCCCCAATCGCACGGCTAGGAAGTGGCCTGGCCACACACGGGGGGGTGGAGACAGCAGCGCGTGAAGTCTGCGTGCTCACTGGGCTGATCGCGATAGACAGCAACTCCATTTTCCATGGGGTGCAAGCGGGCTTTTGTCTTTACGGAATGTTCTAGAGTGTTCACAGCCCCTGTTTCTTTAAAGAGGGGGAAGAAAATGGCCCAAGGTCTGCAGCGAGGTGGAGTGAGACCACGAGGCAGAACAGAACAGAGCGGGGCCTGCCTTTGGGATCCGGAGGGCTGCATCTGGGCTGAATAAGGCAGCGGTTATGGCACTTGATTGGCGGAAATGCGGGAACCGGGTGGCAGCCGCAGGGACTTTGGCAGGCCCAGCCTGGGCAGGGGGAGAGGCATCTGCAGCTTTTATTCTTTTCTGACTGTTCATAAAAATAACAATAGCTGTGTTTCGAGGCGCCATTAGCACGCTCAGGTTAAGACGCTCTGCGCTTTCCTTCCCACGTCTCTGGCCGGCGACACACCAGCTCTCCTGTGCACGTTTTTCAAACAGGGCTAATTGTGGCCCCGCCACGGTGCACCGCAGTGGGAATTCAGTGAGGCCGGGGACGCAGAGGGCTGACCCCACGCCTGGCTCGCGATAAAAGTGCAATAAATAAACTAGCTCAGGGGTCTCCCCTTCTGCTCTGTGGATGTTTGAGGCCGGATCGTTCTCTGGGGCGGGGCCGTCCTGGGCACTGCGGGTGCTGAGCAGCGTCCCTGCCTCCACCCGCTCCATGCCAGGAGCTCCCTCAAGCTGTGACAACCACAGCTGTCTCCAGTGTCCTTAGGGGGCAGAGTCACCCGTTGAGAACTACTAACTGAATAGAACATTTAGGAAAATAGCCACCTTGGCTGGGCCTGTTGCAGAGGCTGTGTTAAGGTTAGACATGGTGGCCCAGGAATGGCCTGGCAAGGGCCACTTGTCACAGTGCTGCACCAGATGTCCCCACTGGACAGCCCCCTCGCAGAGACCAGAGGCTTGTCCCTCAGGCTGCACAAGGGGGGGGGTCCCCGCCACCAGCACCCCCACTCACCTCGGCCAGCCTTCCCCCGGCCGGAAGACACGTCCTCTGAGCCCGGCGTCAGCTGACTTGTTATAGAGGGTCCCATAGTAAGTTTTGTGGCTTTGTGGGCCAGTCTGTTGGGGGCTTCTCAACTCCGCTGTGGTGGCCCCAAAGCGGCCACAGACAATCCGTAAGTGGAGGGGTGTGGTCTTGCCCCAGGATAACTTCATAAAAACAAATGCAGGCCAGAATTGACCCTCCGTGGCTGCAGTTTGACAGCTAGACCCTGTGCCGAGATCCAGCCTCCGTTGGTGTGTCCAGGTTTTACTGTTAGGAACAGACTTGCTGTGGAATGTGCTAGAACAGGTCCCCCCGATGCGCTGTGTTGGGAGAGTTTTTCTAGGTCAGGGGTTGCGTTCCCAAACTGTTTGGTTTCAGGACCCCTCTCCGGCCTCTAAAATGATCGAGGGTTCCGAGGAGCTTTTGTTTAAGTGGATTCCGTCTGTTGGTTGGTAGCGTGAGAGAGGCTGAAAGCTGAGAACGGTGCAGAGCGCGGGAACACACACGTGCCTCTTCCTTTAGGCGACAGCGTGGTGGTGCAGCCTCCGAATATTCCTGCCCCTTGTGAGACCCCGAGAGCGGAAACGGGCAGTGACAGACATCTTGGTGTCACTGTGATAACCGCACCGACCTCCAAAGTGCTGCTCTGGGGCGAATCCTCGGCAGTGGCCCCAGCAGGTCGGAGGGCAGAGTTCACTTGTCACTAGCGAGCCATCCCCTCTGTCCACGGTGTGCTGGGGCGTGACGAGAGGGGTCGTGCCTGTCTTCCAGGCGCCGTGTGCTCCGCCACCGCCTCCCCACGTGTGCGTCGTGTCCCCTCTGCCGCGTCTGGGATCCTGCCTCGTAAATCTTCACGTCTTCCGTCACTCCGTCCGTCTGTCCTGTGTGCACCTGGGCTTCCCGCAGAGGCCTAGAGCTCTTCCCCGCCAGGCTGAGCCCGGATGGTGGGGGCCGCGGCCGCCTCCCCAGGAAGGCAGAGCGGCGTCTCACTTCCTTTCCCTCCCCCGGGGCTGGCCGCCAGGCCCCGCACATGCTCTGTTCTCTCTCCCCTGCAGCTGGGGGGTGGGGGCCCGCTCGGTGTGAGGCTCACACGGCCCGTGTTGCGCCCCGGCGATCTGGTTTCTGTCCCTGAAATCTCTGAGCCACTTGCCAAGCTTGGTGGCATTTACTTCCTGCTCTGCTGTGCCTCTCGGTGGCATTTGACACCCTGAAAAATAACCCCTGAACGATGGCTCAAGGGGGTAGAAAGAGGGTAGGAACAGTGGGCGTGGTGAGCTTTTAGCCTAAGTTTTCAAAAGAAAGTGACGTAATTAGTTGTCCAACTGTGTCCGTGTGTGTTTAGCTTTTACACAATGCCTGTAGTACGAAATCCCAAATGTCCAAAAGGCAAGGAGCAAACCTCCCCCCGGCCTTGTCGCTCAGTCCCCTCCACCCCAGCAGTAACCTGGCTCCTTCCAGAGCTGTTGGGGCATATTTGTGCACGTTCCCTGTGTTTTTATTACCGATAAGAACGTGCCGTGTTCGTGCCTTTCCTTGCCCTGAACTTTTCATTGAGTAGCTCTTTGAGGGTTCCGTGTCAATGCCATGGCTGCTTTGTTCCTGTGGTGGCTTCATAGACCCCTTGTTTGGATGCGTCATCATTTATTTACCTACTTATTTATTTTCTCGAGACAGGGTCTCGCGCTGTTGCCCGGGCTGGAGTGCACTGGCGTCATCGTAGCTCACTGCAGCCTCCGACACCTGATTTACCGGTTTATTTAATATTGCTGGGCCTTTTGGTTGTCCCTGGCTTTTTTTCCTCCCCCAGTAAGTTCAAGGTTGCGGCGAACGCCCTTGTACATACGTCTCTGTGTGTATGATTGAGTGCGGCGACAGGCTACGTTCCTTAGGGTGCAGTTGAGTCGGAGGTTGAGTAGGTTCCTTTTAATTTTTGATGATTTTTTCCTACCAGCAAGGGCAGGGGCTACTAGATGGGTTTTAGATTAAACCACTCCTTCTACCGGGCACAATGATAGAACTTGAGTTAGGGCCGCGGTGATACCATTTAATAGGAACGTTTCCCTGTACTAGGTTCAGTGACTTAAAAACTTTCCCATCATGGACATTTGTAATCATTTTAATCAACCAAGAATAAAGGGTATAAGGGAACTCTGCACCCATCACCCTCTGCACTAGACCTCAGCTGTGCCCGATACTTGTTTTTCTACCCCACCCAGTTAGCTCTACCCTCCTGGATCATTTTTTTTTTTTTTTTTTAAAGAGACAGGGTCTCACTCTCACCCAGGCTAGAGTACAGTGGCATGGTCAGCTCACTGCAGCCTCCAACTCCTGGGCTCAAGCGATGCTCCTGAGTAGCTGGGACTACAGGTGCCATTACCATGCCTTGCTAATTTTTCTTTCTTTCTTTTTTTTTTTGTGTGACAGTCTCACTCTACTGCCCTGAGTAGAGTGCCGTGGCATCAAGCCTAGCTCACAGCAACCTCCCAACTCCTGGGCTCAAGCAATCCTACTGTCTCAGCCTCCTGAGGAGCTGGGATTACAGGCATACGCCACCATGCCCGGCTAATTTCTTTTTATATATATATTTTTAGTTGTCCAGCTAATTTCTTTCTATTTTTTTTTAGTAGAGACGGGGTCTCGCTCTTGCTCAGGCTGGTCTCGAACTCCTGAGCTCAGACGATCCGCCCGCCTCGGCCTCCCAGAGTGCTAGGATTACAGGTGTGAGCCACCGCGCCTGGCTAATTTTTCTATTTTTAATAGAGACGGGGTCTTGCTCTTAACATTAGAAACCCTAAGATAAGGCGTGACTTTTCTGTGCTTTGGTGGTGGTTTTTGTTTTTTTTTTTTTTAGCTTTCATTAACGTCATTAGCCTGAGGCTGGGATTTTTAGAGCCAGACTTGGAATGTTCCTTAGCCCATGTTGGAAACTGGCTGCTGGGAGAGTCAGGGCCTGGCTTTCCCTCCCATGGTCCCTGAACGTCTGCGCACAGCTTTTGGGCAAGCTCCATAGGGGAGGTGGCACTGACCACACACCTCGCTGTCACAAAAGGTTGCACAAGCTTCTTCCTGCTTGCTTTGGGGCCCTTCTGGAAAGTTCTAGAAGCAACACCAGGAGGCAGCCTAACTGTCTCGTGAGTTGTGTTCTGGAGGCGGAGCTCCCTGCCGACGTCCCGCCCTGTTTGTGTCCCTGTCGTTGGCACCTTTGTACCAGGAGACGCGTCCTGCCGCCCGACAGGGCCCTGGCCTAGCCCAGCAAGCGGCTTCTCTCTCGGTGGCTGCCAGTGAGGCTTGGCCAAAGCCCCGGGTCGGATCCTCCCCAGCGATCCCGGAATACAGCCCTCGCCCTCCGCGTCCACGTCTTGGTCTCTGTCCCAGGCGGGCAGGACGGGATCTGACCGCGTGGCTTCCTCCTGGCTTTGTTCCGTTTTTCCCGCCGCCTCCCGCTGTCCCGGTCACTTGGTTTGCGGCACCGCCCCCAGCCACCCCGCTGGCCTGTCTGTCCTCCCAACCTGCGGTGGGGCTGGGACTGGTGGGGCTGGGACTGTCGGCTCCCCTGCTCCGGAATCTGCCGCATTTCCTCGTCAGGGTGCCGGGGAGGCCCCTCTACTGTGTTGTGTGTGGCTGTCATGTGTGGCTGCGTGACGTTCCCTGGCGCAGATGAGCCACAGCGAGCTTGTTCGTTCTCTGCCGGCCAGCACTCAGGTGGTTGGCAGTGTTTTGCTGGCAAGCGACGCCACTCTGAACATACGATGGGCATCCGTGTACGTGCCCTTTGGACACACATGGGGGCCTGTCTAGCTCAGCGGCTCTCACTGGGGACATCTGTGGTTGTCACGACCGGGGAGGGGTCCTCCTGGCGCAGAGTGGGTGAAGGCCAGGGACGCTGCTCAGCACCCGCAGTGCCCAGGGCCTGTCCCTGAGTGTCAGAGGTGGCCAGTGGGGTGTGCTGAGCTGTGGAGGCGCCGGGCCCCAGGGCGAGAGTGTCCTGGTTGTCATTTAAGTGCCGTTCGGCTCGGGCCCTGCTGGTTCCCCATCCATTACGCGGAGCACGCTTATCTTCCCCCCTTTTCTAAGTTACTGAAGTTTATTTCCTAGAGCAGTTTAGGTTCACAGCAGAAGTGAGCAGGAGGGACAGAGTGTCCCACAGCCGGGCGCTGGTCACGGCGGACGAACCTCTGTAGACGCGTGTGCGTCGCTCGGTCCACAGTTCACTGGGGTCCGCTCTTGGTGTCGCACGTCCTGTGGTTGGGACACATACGTGACCGTGTCTGCCACAGCAGTTTCCTACGGTGCAGTCCCGCCACCCTCAAAGTCCCCCGGCTCCACCCGCTCCTCCCTCCCTGCCCCCAACCCCCGGCAACCACTGATCTTTTACTGTCTCCATAGTTGTTGCCTTTTCCAGAATGTCCCATAGTTGGAATCATACGGGGTGTGGCCTTTTCCGATGGGCTGGTTCCTTTTTTTGACAGCTTCATTGGATATAGTCTATACACTGTTCAATTCACCCATTTAAAGAGTAGAGTTCAATGATTTTAGGTACATTTAAGAGTTGTGCAGCCATCGTTGTAGTTAGTTTTAGAACATTTCATCACATCTAAAGGAAATCCTGCACCCCCAGCTAACACCCTCATATTCCCCGTCCCCCGGCACCCACGAATGCACGTCCTATCTCTAGATCTGCCTGTTCTGGACATTTCATATAAATGGAGTCACACACCGCATGTCCTTCTGTGTCTGGTGTCTCTCACTGAGCACGACGTCCTCAAGGTCCATCCACACTGTGGCCTGTGTCAGAGCCTCGTCCTTTTTCGTGGCCGAGTGACATTCCACGTGTGGATGGACCGTGTCATGTTGATCCATCCATCTTTTGGGGGACACTGGGCTGTTTGCAACCTCTGGCTGTTGTGAACGAAGCTGTGTGAACACGCGTGTACAGGCTGACATGCCTCATCCTTCCTGTCCGTGTCACCTCTGCCTGGTGTCAGAGCTGGTCCTGTGTTGGAGGGCTGGCGCCATGCTTCCGCTGGGCGCGCGACGGGCACTCGCTGCTGGCTGGGTGAACAGGTCGGGGAAGCAGTTGTCGGTGGGCTCTCTATCCGGGGTGGGCTTCCAGCGGCCCTGGAACCCCCGCAGCTGTACATAGGGTGGACACATGCTCGAGCATTTTCCTGATAACCAGGCGTGGTGGCCGCACCTGTAGTCCCAGCCCCTCGGGAGGCTGAGGCGGCGGGATCATTTGAACCCAGGACTTGGGGCAGGGCCAGGGAAGGGGAACAGGCATTTTTCTGGAAAAGAAGGGCCATCCTCCTTCAGGTTCTCAGGTGTGTGATGGCTGAGGTGTAAAAGCTCCTGCAGGGAGGGACCCTGGACCCTGGGGCTCACTTTGACCCCAGGTGCTATTTGCATATTAATGGCCACCCACCCGTGGACACCAGCGGGTGGGAAGGGTTGGGTGGGAGGGAGGCAGAGAGCTGCCCTTTGTGTATCTGTTGCCCTCTCTTCTCCTTCCTGGGCAATGGGCAGTGTCTGGGGACATTTGTGGTTGTCACGACAGGGGGCTGCTGTTGGCACGGAGTGGATAGTGGCTGGGGACACTGCTCAGCACCCTGCGGGGCCCAGGACGGCCCCACCCCAGAGAGCGGGGGCCCCACCCAGCCCCAGTGTCCGTGGTGCAGAAGGGGAGGCCCCCGCTTAGGGGCATGTGGTAAGCCACAGGGGAAGGGGGTCCCTGTTGGGCGTTGGAGGGCTGAGGGACAGTTTCTAACAAAAGAAAACTGCCCTGGCCTCTTGTGGCGTCTGGGTGCAGCCCAGGTGACGAGCTCCTTTGAGCACAGCTGCCGCATCAGATGACCAGGGGTGCAGACGGTTGAAATGTGCTAGTGACAGGCGCCCCTGCCCCCACCGTGAACCCAGGGAGTTAGGATAAGGCCTCAGAGAGAGGGGCAGGGCGACGGCAGCAGAAGCTGCCCTGGCAGATAAGGTTTGAGCCTCTGGAAGGAAGTAGGGACACTGGGGTGTGTCTGCGTAGGGCAGGTCTCTCCCCGCGGTCACTGGGGACATTGAGACTGGATCGTTCTCTGGGGAGGGCCGTGCTAGGCACTGCAGGGTGCTGAGCCGTGTCCCTGCCTCCACCCACTCCATGCCAGGAGCACCCCCTCCCCCGAGTTTGGGGGGAGTGTCCCCAGACATCACTCAGTGTCCCCTGGGAGGCAGGATTGCCCCTGGCTGAGAACCAGTGATAGAGGGTGACGTGTTCACTGTAGCGAAAGCTGCCCTGAGCATAAAGTACTAGGAAGACCCCCTGAAACCCCACGAGGGTCCTTAGCACACCAGGGTGATGACGTGTGTGCTTTCAGGAACACTGGGCACGTGACGGCAGCCGCCCTCCCTGAGGGGGCCTGGGGACCTGAAGGAAGGGCTGATGGCGCTCTGGGTCTCACACCCCCCGGCTTTAGGGTCCTTCAGTCTGATCTAGATCACGCCGTGCACGAGGGTAGGGACACCGGGGCTTTTGCTCGTGGCCAGCCTGGCGCCCGCAGACCCAAACTTGAGTACGGAGGACGAACGGCCTTTGTCCTGGGTGTCCCTGCAGATGGAGGACGGCCACAGTCTCTTCGACTACAACGTCCGCCTGAACGACACCATCCAGCTCCTGGTCCGCCAGAGCCTCGTGCTGCCCCCCGCCGTCAAGGAGAAGGACCCCGAGCTCTCTGACACGGATTCCGGCTGCTGCCTGGCCCAGAGCGAGTCGGACAAGTCCTCAACCCACGGCGAGGCGGCCGCCGAGACGGATGGCAAAGTGGGCCTGGCGGACGAGGCCGCGTGGGTCGAGACCGGGCTGGGCCTGTACAAGGTGAGGCTCTGGGCTCCAACACCGTCCCTGCCTTGTGGTCTCTGCACACTCGGGGCCCACGAGGAGTACACCCCACTCCCCTCATCGTTGCTGGCCCTGGCTGCACCACTCAGACCTTGTTGAGAGCAGCCAACCCCCTCCCTGGCTGTGGCTGGGCAGCCTCCGTCCTGCGGTAGAAATGACCAGGGGGTGATTTCCTGCACGTTCCTGGCAGGGAACATATGGTTGTCCGGGATTCCTTTGTGACTCTCTAGAGCAGAGCCCTCTCTTGGGGCCTGCAGGTGTCTTCTCGGTGGCCCTTGCAGTGACTGTGGAATTTCTGAATTTGCTGCCACCATCTAAGGGAGGTGGCCAGGTGCAGTGGCTCACACCTGTAGTCCCAGCACTTTGGGAGGCCGAGATGGGAGGATCGCTTGAGGCCAGGAGTCGGAGGCTGCGGTGAGCTGTGATTGTGCCACTGCACTCCAGCCTGGGTGACAGAGCGAGAACCCCGTCTCTTAAAAGAAAAAGAAATTTCATAGAAAGATCTAGATTTCCAACTTCTCTTGGCAAACGGCAGTTCTGGTCTCGCTGGGCCGCACAGCAGCTGTGGCTAGAGCGCGGCAGCAGGGCCTCCTGTTGGGATAACCCCTGCACCCTCCACTCCCCATCGACCTTGTCTGGGCTGCCTTCTTCCTGAGGTTCTTACCTGGGACAATTCTGTCCCTCAGGGGACACAGCGATGTCTGGGGACAATGGCAGTAGTCATGACTTTGCGGAGGGTGCTCCTGGCATGGGGTGGGTGGAGGCCAGGGACGCTGCTCGCACCTGCAGGGTCCAGGACGGCCCCTCCCGGGGAACGATCCAGCCGAGTGTCACTAGCGCTGCGGCGGCTGAACCCCGCTACGGCGTCCGAGTTCACATCCCGGTTCGGAAGCACCCAGCGCTCTCGGAACCACGATCGACTCTCGTTGGTGTCCCTTACCCAGGTCAGGATGAGAACTTCCTTGTTCCTCGCAGGTCAACGAGTACGTGGATGCTCGGGACACGAACATGGGGGCGTGGTTCGAGGCGCAGGTGGTCAGGGTGACACAGAAGGCCCTTTCCCAGGACGAGCCCTGCTGCTCCACCTCGGCGCTGGAAGATGATGTCATTTATCACGTGAAATACGACGAGTGAGTGTGGTGGCGGGTGGGCGGGCAGGTCTGGGGAGCTTGGGCTCTTTGGGGCATGTCATCGTGGGCCACGTGTCCTCAAGCGGGACCTTGGTACTGTCTCAGGATGGTGATTAGGATCTGGGGAGACCCATCCTCACGTTCCCTAACAACACACGAGGCCACCTACTCGGGGACCAGCCAGGCTGGCCCCTCCTCGAGTCATCTTAGAGATCTCGGCTCAGCCCAGCCAAACTGCCGTGCTCCCCCTGCCCCAGTTTTATTTCATTCATGCCGCTTATTTGCGTGTGGAACCGTCTTTCGTGTTTGTTTCTCTTCCCTGCCTGGGACGTAAAGCTCCGTTTCCAGTGCGTGTATTTATTGGGCGCTTACTGTGTGCCTGGCCCTGTGCTGGGCACGGGACGGGGGATACACGTTGGTGAACACAGATGGCGTCTGTGCAGGCTGGTGTAACAAGATACCGCAGACTGCGTGGCTCAAACAGCAGACGCTTTCTCACGGTTCTAGAGGCTGAAGTCCAAGGGCAAGGGATGTGGTCGGGGAGGGTAATGCGGCGGGGGGCTCTCTTCCTGGCTTGCACACGGCTGCCTTCTCGCTGTGTCCTCACCTGGTTTCTGTCTGCTCTGGCGATCTCTTCCTCCTGTAGGGACACTGGTCCTGTCAAATTAGAGTCCCACCCTTGTGACCTCAGTTAACCTTCATCACCTCCCTCAGTGTCCTGTCTCCGATATAGTCACATTGTGGGTTAGGGCTTCAACATGTCACTCTCAAGGGGGACACGATTCAGTCCATGACAGAGGGCAAAGCCTGCCTGCCACACATTTAGGGGGCATAGGGGTTTCCTCTGGTTCCGTTCCGGGTCCCTTCTGCCTAAAAGTTTCTGGCACATGCTAAGCTTAGCTCTGTAAAAATTGCTGGAGAAATTGGGTTGTGCGAATCACAGACACGGGATTCACAGCCTCTTGGTTGGGAGTCTCAAACTGCAGCCCTAGGGCCAAACGTGGCCCACCGCCTGGTTTTGTAAATAAAGTTTTATCGAAACGCATCAGCGCCTATCAGTTCCCTGCCCTGTCGATGGTGGCTGTCCTGCTACACCCTGTGGCAGAGTCAGGCAGTTGTGACAGAACCTCCAGCTCACAAAGCCAAAAATACTATTTGGCCCTTTGTAGAAAAAGGTTGACCCCTGTTCTTGGTGGTTTGTGAGAAAGTAATGAGTCCCTGGCAGCAGAGCACCAGAATAGATTTGGGGTTTGCCCTCTCACTTGAGGCTAACTTCGTAGCCGACGGTAGCACGAGAACATTCTATTTTGTGCCTTTTCTTGTGGCTATTGGCATATTCCTGTATATCTACAATAATGACTTTCCGTTATGTTCCAATATCTGATATGCTGTATTTACGTAAAATAACGTACGTCCCACTACGAAAGTCACTTTCAGTTCTCATACGTTGAAACATTGTATTTTGTTTATCCTCCTGAATTTTGCTTCCCCAATTCCTAGGGCTGCCATAACAAAGTGCCACGAGCTGAGTGGCTTGTGACAGAAACGTGTGCCCTCTCGGTTCTGGAGGGTGGAAGGCCAAAGTCAAGGTGTCGCCAGGGCCAGGCTCTGGGGGAGGGTTCTCCTTCACCTCTCCCGGCTTCGGGTGGTGGCCGGCAAGCCTTAGTGTTCCCGGGCGTTTGCTCTCATCTTCATGTGACGTTCTCCCCCGTGTGTCTCTCTTCCTCTTCCAAAGACACCAGTCCTGTGGGATTAGGGCCCACCCTACTGCAGTGTGACTAGGGCCCACCCTACTGCAGTGTGACCTCATCCTAACATGGTTACATCTGCTAAGATCCTGTCTCCAAAAAAAGGTCCTATTCACAGGTACCAGAGATTAGGACTTCCAGATCTTTTTGGGGGGACATGCCCCAACCTATAACACCTCTGTAACTGGGATGTGTCTTATGTATGTGTGTTTTCAGCACTAACAGGTAAGACCATGGGGGAGGGGACTCTGCACACACCAGGGTGCGTGGCCGCCTCGGCCTCTCTTACCTGTTGAGGGGATAAAGCGTGACGTGGCTGTGGGCTCTGACGATGGGCTTTTTCTCCCAGCTACCCAGAGAACGGCGTGGTCCAGATGAACTCCAGGGACGTCCGCGCCCGTGCCCGCACCATCATCAAGTGGCAGGACCTGGAGGTGGGCCAGGTGGTCATGGTCAACTACAACCCCGACAACCCCAAGGAGCGGGGCTTCTGGTACGACGCCGAGATCACCAGGAAGCGCGAGACCAGGACGGTGCGGGAGCTGTACGCCAACGTCACGCTGGGGTGAGCCGCGCGCCTCCCTCCTCCTGCGGGGCCTCTGGGCTCGGCCTGGCCTCCAAACTTGGGGAATAGGAGACACGTTGAGAGACAGGTCAGAATTCGGGGGGTGCCCTAGACCACACGGTGAACATTCTCCCTTCTCTGCCTGGGTCACCTCATCCCCCCTTGTGGAAACAGCACTGTTCCCAGTGCCCGCCCAGGGGTGCTCTATCTTAGTCACCAAGCCACAGTCCCCAGGCCAGATCTGGCTTTCTGCCTGTTGTGACAAAGTTTTATTGGGACACAGATGCCCATCTGTTTACCTATCACTGGCTGCTTTTGTGCTCCGAGGGCAGAACCGAGTCACCATGGCGGAGACATGAGGCCTGCCGAGCTGGAAGCACGAACCGGCCCTTGGCAGAGCCCTGTCCTCTTTTGTTTCATTATTTTTTCGTGGTAAGATACATGCAATGGAAAATTGACTGTTTGAACCCCTAGAAAGCGCACAGCTCAGCGGCATTAAGCACACTGACATTGCTGTGCAGCCGTCAGCACCCTCCGTCTCCAGAACTTTCTTGTCTTTCCAAACTGAAGCTCTGTCCCCATGAAACACTCACTCCCCACCCCCTCCCCAGCCCCTGGCACCTGCCATCCTACTTCCTGTTTCTGTGGCTCTGACGACTCCAGGGACCTCCTGTGAGTGGAGTCACAGTGCGTGTCCTTCTGTGGCTGGCGTCTCTCACTGAGCACGATGTCCTCAAGGTCCATCCACGCTGTAGCCTGTGTCAGAGCCTCGTCCCTTTTTAAGGCTGAATCATATTCTGTTATATGTATTGCGTGTACTCATGAATGCCTGGGGAACAATGTCCCAAGCCGATTTACAGCAAGTGCAAAGGCCCTGGGGCAGGGCCATTTCTGGTAAATCTGTGGCCTATCAGAGGGAGCCCAGTGGGCTGGAAGGAAGGGCAGGAGGGAGTGTGGAGGCCGTGGAAGCTGCCCTGAGTAGAGTGTGCAGGGCATGGCTAGGATGCCATATGGAATTGGTGTTTATCGTCTAGTAGGGGCAGTTTTGAGCCCAGGAGTGATACACTTTGAGGCTGGCCTTGGGTGCCTGGCAGAGAGTGGACTGCAGGGCCAGTGCGGCAGCTGTGAGACGGGGAGGCTGCCATGGTCACTGGGGGGGGACAAGGTCTTGGAGCTAGTGTCATGTTGCAGTGATGTCCCTCATGCCCTCCGGGATGGCAGAGGCCTTGCCTTCTCCCTAACCATGTGGACGCAGGACTCTCAGATGCTTGGATGCCTCCTCCAGGGACTGGCCTGCCCTAGCACTGGGGGCATCCTGGGTGCCGTCCCTCTCTGCACGGGTGAGAGGCTGCGTCAGGGCCCCGACTGGCGAGCGCAGGTGGCCGAGCGCTTGGCGTCTGAGTTTGTGTCATCAGCCGCGGCACACCTGTGCAGGGGAGGTGGCTAACTTCTGTGCAGGGCCAGATCGTAAATATTTTTTTTTGCAGGCCAGAGGGGCTCTATTGATGCCACCCAACCCTGCCGGACATGAAGGGTGTGGCTGTGTACCAATAAAACTTTATTGATTAAAAACAATCAACGCTATTTGTAGGTCCCTAGTCTAGGTATTATCTAAGTATTTAGCACCCTGACGCACTGCTTTTAGCCTCATTGTTTAGCATGCAGGAAGGCTTGTGGGTTTGAGCGTGCGTGTGTATGTGCATAGCTTGGATGAAAAAGTATTTTTTTTGAGCCATTGCGTTACTACGAGAAATTGCCCCGTGGAAGGTGCCACTGAATAAGGGAACCGGGCAGAGTGTGTCGCGACCCGAGGTGATATCACTAACCTGCCTCCGTCCCTCACGGAAGAGAATCCTTTCCCGGTCCCCTTGGAGGCCAAGAAACATGAGGGTGATGAAACTATTCCAGAATTGATTGCGGTGATGGTTGCGCGGCACTGAACATACTAGAAACAGTGAATTCTGTGCTCTAACCAGGCGAATCGTTTGGTTTGTAAATTATCTGTCCACAAAGCTGGGGTCCTTTTTTTTTTTAGGAAAAATAGCACAGATTAGAACTCCCAAGCCTCCCTTGGGATCTTGCTTCGACCTTTTTAGTGTGAAAACTAACTGGAAGGGAGGAAGGAGGCTGGCCCTTCCTCCTGTCTCCTGTGGCGTCACTTCTGCCACTTGTTCTGTGACAGGATTTTGAAAACGGTCTGTGCTCAGCGATTAGAACAGCCCAAAAAAGGCTCACCTGCTTCCAAAAGACCAATCGAGGCTGAGCACTTCAGAATGCCCCGTTTCAGACCCCCTTTCGCGTGCTAGGGCACAACAGCCTGCTCTGATGGCGTTGACGTTGACGTTCCCAAGGCCGGACATGAGGAGGGCGGGGCTGGGCCGGGTTAGAAGGCAGAGGTTCCGTTCGCGCTTGTGCCACTGCTGCGAGACTTGGGGTAACCCACGGCCCCACTCTGGGCCTCACATTCCCGACTGTACGACCAGAGGCCGGCCGGGACCCAGGGTCCTACGCGCACATGCTCCCTGGCATCAGGGACGGAGGTGACAGGGCTCTTTGTGGCAGCAGCTGCCACTGCTTTTGGCTAATTGGTGCCAGGGAATCTCAGCCTGAGATCGCTGGGCCTTCGATTTTCTGAGAAAAAAACACTGGGCACGGGGCCCAGCACCTGGTTACCTCGTGACAACCTCCCCGAGGTCCTTGGGTGCACAAAGGGCAGCTGCCCCCAGGCCGGCAAGGGCCAAGGGTCTGGCTTGGGCTGCCTGGCTCTGGTGTTTACTCCCTTCCCGCTGTGCCTCCTGCATCCCCCAGAGGGCTCGGGACTCGCACGAGAACGAATAGAAGAACCCAGAAAGCACCAGGTGTGGGCTCGCCAAGCCCCTTAGTTTCCTCTTCCTTGTGACAGTCCGGTCCATGCGCGTTCGGGTAGCAGTTTGCCGCCTCTGGGAGGGGGACCGACGGGCAGGCGGCAGGAAGGAGAGCTGCTTCTCCCCGGGCGTCACCCTCTTTCTCTACGCCTCTGGAACGTTTGTTGATTTATTTATTTTGGAGACGGGGTTTTGCTCTGTCACCCAGGCTGGAGTGCAGTGGCATCATCATAGCTCACTGCAGCCTCCGACTCCTGGGCTCAAGCGATCCTCCTGCCTCAGCCTCCTGAGTAGCTGGGACTACAGGCGTGCACCACCACACCTGGCTAATTCTTTTCTATTTTTAGTAGAGACAGGTTCTCGCTCTTGCTCAGGCTGATCTCGAACTCCTGGCCTCCAGGGATCGTCCCACCTTGGCCTCCCACAGTGCTGGGATTAGAGGCTTCAGCCACCTTGTCGGGCCTGAAATTCTGACTTCTGTGTTTTCCTTTTGTGTCTGATTTAGCAGGACTTTAACCCACAAGGGGAATAGCTGAGCTTTTGCACGAGGCCCCTTGAAGCCTCCCGTCTGACGTAGCTAGAACCAGCGGTGTTCACATAATTCGAGAGTAAATTTAAGGGGCAGGGTCCTCTCCGAGGTGCCTCAGTGGGGCTGGGCAGCCAGAATGTTCTAACCCGCTCGTCTCTCCCAGGGATGATTCTCTCAATGACTGTCGCATCGTCTTTGTGGATGAAGTCTTCAAGATCGAGTACCCCGGCGAGGGGAGCCCCATGGTTGAGAACCCGACAAGACGTGAGTTCTGAGCCCGTCTCCCTTGGCGGGCGCGGGGGCTTCCGTGTTCCACCCGCGGCCCGGCTGGCCCTCCGGAGCTGACGCGCCCTCCGTGTGCAGGGAAGAGCGGGCCCTCCTGCAAGCACTGCAAGGACGACGTGAGCAAGCTGTGCCGGGTCTGCGCCTGCCACGTGTGCGGGGGCCGGGAGGACCCCGACAAGCAGCTCATGTGCGATGAGTGTGACATGGCCTTCCACATCTACTGCCTTTGCCCGCCCCTCAGCAGCGTCCCCAGCGAGGACGAGTGGTGAGTGGGGCCTTGCCGCCTCTGGGGCGGGGTGGGCCATGGGCATGTGGCCTGCGTGGGCCCAGGCCTCTGGGCACCGAGCTCTTAGCGCCCGCTAGGATAACCTTAGACAGGGACGGGCAGGTCGTGACATGCTGGGCTCTGGTCTGAGGACCCGCTGTGTGTTAGCAGAGGTATTTTCCCTACAGCTCGGATGTAGGAGCTGTCCTCGCCGCCCCCCGAACCTCATGGAGATGGGGAAACCGAGTCACAGCGGGGGAGGGCACCCGTTGAAGTTTCCCATCCCTTTCCTGCACCACGGTGGTGTTGGCTGTCGTTGCTGGGGACAGCCTGGAATTCTAAGCAGGAGAAGGATGAGAGAGAACCCGCTGTCCCGTGGGATATTCCGTGACGGTGGGAATGTTCTAGTTCTGTGCTGTCCAATCTGGTTGCCACGAGCCACACACGGCTGCCGAGTACTTCGGCCCACGCGGGAGGGGCTGGATTTCTGACTTCGTTTAACTTGGACGGATCGAAATGGCACTAAATGGCCCCGTGTGCCGAGTGGCCCCGTTTTGGACAGGCCGGGACGACGGTGGTGCCAAGAGGGGACGGGCGTGGCTTGCGGCAGCCGGGACGGCCGTCCGCTGGGGCCGCGGTAGCGAGTGTGACGAGCCGCCCCCGCAGGTACTGCCCCGAGTGCCGGAACGACGCCAGCGAGGTGGTGCTGGCCGGAGAGAAGCTGCGGGCGAGCAAGAAGAAGGCCAAGATGGCGTCGGCCACGTCGTCCTCGCAGCGGGACTGGGGCAAGGTGAGGCGCGGCCCCTCTCGCCACGCGGCCCTGCCGCCCTCCTCCCGGCCTGCCGGGGCTCATGCTGCTGTCGCCTTTGTGTCTCCCCCGCCGACAGGGCATGGCGTGCGTGGGCCGCACCAAGGAGTGCACCATCGTCCCGTCCAACCACTACGGCCCCATCCCCGGCATCCCCGTGGGCACCATGTGGCGCTTCCGAGTCCAGGTACCCGCCGCCTCCCGGGGCTTGGGGGCTTGTCCTGCTTGTGTTGGGTGACATCCCCTGGCGTCGGCCGGCCGAGGCCGAGGGAGTTACGGGATCCCGGCAGCATCGCGGCTGGCCGGGGACGGGCGGGAAAGGCCCGGAGGTTCTGGTTTGCTCCTGTAGCTCCCCGGGGGCCTGGAAGCAGCTCTGAGGGGGTTTAGGTGCCCGTCTGCCCAGGGCCTTGGGAGGTCGGTCCCAGAAGCTGCTATTCCAGGGGAAAGGTGGCGTCAGCTGAAGTGGACCCGTGGTAGCACTGGTTGGTCTGTGCTAATGACAACCCCCGCCCTGACTGGGCTGTGACCGTGCTGGGTGTTGTCTCCTCTGGCCGAGGCGCCAAGGCAGACCAGACTTCGGTGCTGGTGACACTGGGCCAGGTGGTTCTCCAGGATGGGGCCGTCCTGGGCTCTGCAGGGCGCTGAGCAGTGTCTCTGCCTCCACCCACCCCATGCCAGAAGCAGCCTTGCCCTAGTCGCAACAACCACAGATGTCCCCAGACGTTGCCCAGCGTCCCCTGGGGGACAGGATCACCCCCGGGTGAGACCCACTGAGCTGGATGAACACGACAGTGCCCATCACGGAGGTCGCAGGGCCAGGCAGGGAGGGGATGGGCGCTCTGGAGGTGGCACTGCACTTCACTCAGCCGTCTCAGAGCATGGCGTGTTGAGCGAGTGACCGACCGAACCTCAAGTCTGCCCCATGACGGGCGCCTTTGATTTTTAATTTTTCTTCTTTTATTTTTAGAGACAGGGTCTCATTCTGTTGCCCAGGCTGGTGTGCAGTGGTGCGATCACAGCTCACTGCAGCCTCCAACTCCTGGGCTTAAGTGATGCTCCTGCCTCAGCCTTGGCAGTAGCTGGGACTATAGGCGCTACCACACCCAGCTCATTTTTGTATTTTTTGTAAAAACGGGATCTCGCTATGTTGCCCAGGTCTCAAGTGATCCTCCCGCCTCGGCCTCCCTAAGTGCTGGGATCACAGGCATGAGCCACCATGCCCGGCCAGCCAAGGGTGGCTTTTTATATCCTCGTTTTGAACTCGGTCCCACCAGACACTGGTCACCCCCACTTTCCAGTTGCACAAGTAGGGCATGGAAGGTCAGGAGTGGGGCTGCCCTGAGGGCACGCGGCGGGGCTGGAATTCAAGCCACCCCCGCTCCTGGCGTGGCTCTGTTTCGGGGGGCGAGGGGTCTGTGACAGGTGACTGGCAGGCCTGCTGCGTTTGGTGCAAAGTCACCCACTGGCTCTTCATGGTGGGAGGGAGGGGGCGGGGTTGAGCTTTCCTGTAGCCGTCATTGCAGAAGGTGCCATTTATTTCTGGGCGGTACCCGCAGGTCAGCGAGTCAGGTGTTCATCGGCCTCACGTGGCGGGTATCCACGGCCGCAGCAACGACGGGGCTTACTCCCTGGTCCTGGCGGGCGGCTACGAGGACGACGTGGTGAGTGCTATGTGCGGGGATGGGGGAGGTTGCTTTACTTTTAAATTGTGATAAAGTACACATAACATAAAATGTACCATCCTAACCATTTTTAAATGCATGGCTCAGTGGCATTAAGTCTATGCAGGTGGTCTTGCAACCGTCCCCACCCTCTACTTCCAGAACTTTCTCACCTTCCCAAACTGAAGCTCTGTCCCCATGAAACACTCACTCCCCAGCCCCTGGCAACCACCACTCTACTTCCTGTCTCTGTGGATCTGACGCCTCTAGGGACCTCCCATGAGTGGAATCACATAGGATTTGTCCTTCTGTGTCTGGCGTCTCTCACTGAGCACGATGTCCTCAGGGTTCATCCACATTGCAGCCTGTGTCCGAATTTCCTTTCTTTTCCCGGCTGAATAATATTCCATTGTGTGGATGGACCACATTGTGTTCACCCACTCATCCATCCGTGGTGCCTCTTGGCCGCTACGAACGTGTGTGTAGAATCCTCCTCACGTCCCTGCTTTCAGTTCCTCGAGTCTGTACAGTGTGATCCGGAAGTGGAGTTGCTGGATCATGTGGTCATTGTATGTCAGTTTCTCGAGGACCCACCACACTGGTTCCACAGCGCCTGCGCCAGTTTCGCAGTCCCGCCAACAGCACACAAGGGTTCTGGTCTCTCCACGTCCTCGCCAACACCTGTCGCTCTCTGCCTTTGGTGGTGGCCAGCCTAGCGGGGCTCGTGTTCCGCGCAGTCTCTCTCCTCCTCCGCGGAGGGCTCACCCAGCCTTCTCATCTGTTTCAGGACAATGGGAATTCTTTCACATACACAGGTAGTGGTGGTCGAGATCTTTCCGGCAACAAGCGAACTGCAGAACAGTCTTGCGATCAGAAACTCACCAACACCAACAGGTTCGTGGGACACCGTTTTTTCGTTTCTCCACCCACGGGCTTCTCTAAGTTCTCAGTTCCGTGTTGGGCATCCTGTCCGGCACGTGGTAGTCTTGTTAATGTAGAGACATTCAGTTCTTCCCTTCTCTGTGCTAAAGATGTCATTGAGATGGGTTAAATAAAGCAAACGTTTTCTCCAAAAGGCCAGTTAGAATAATAAGTCCTCGCAGCTTGAGGGCCGCATGGTCTCTGTTGTAGCTGCTCGGCTCTGTGTCGCAGCATAAAAGCAGCCATGGACCGTGTGGACATGAATGAGCACGGCTGTGTTCTGATAAAGCTTTATTTGCAAAACTAGGTGGTGGGCCATAGTTCGCTTGAACCCCTGGTTGCAGGATGGGGATGGACTTTCTCAGCATAAAAGGCATGAGGAAGAGACTGAGAGATTTGATCTAAATACTATAAACATATTACAACAGCAAATCCTGTAAATAAAACTGAAAGGCAGATGACTGCTTATGTGCAACCTGGCACATGACAGTTATGTCTTTACTATATAAAGAGCTGTTGCAAATCAACAAGAAAAACTCTAATGGAAAAAGCAAAAGACGTGCAGATGTTCACAGAAATACAAATGGCCAGTGACTGTGATAAATTGTTCAGCTCTAGGAACCAAATGTAGATTGAAGCAATGGTGAGATGCTACTTATTTCCCCTGTTAAGTTGGTCAAAAATTCTAAAATATCACGAAATGCCAGGAAATGGACTAGTTTTCTACTGTTGGTAGAAATACAAATTGGAACCATCTTTTTGGAAAGCTTTCACTTGTATGTATGAAGAGCCTTAAGTGTTGTATTCACGACCCTATAATTCCACTTTGAAAAATGTGTTTGGGAGACATGAAAAGTAGTATTTATCATACCATCATTTAAAACGGCAAAAAAAAAAAATCAGTAAATAGTAACCTAATATCTACAAAAAGGAAGTGTTGGTTATATATTTATTTGTCTAGAAGAATACTTTAATTTTAGTAGCTGTTAAAAATCATGTTTTCAGGCTGGGTGCGGTGGCTCACGCCTGTATTCCTAGCACTCTGGGAGGCCGAGGCAGGTGGATCGCTCAAGGTCAGGCGTTCGAGACCAGCCTGAGCAAGAGTGAGACCCCGTCTCTACTAAAAAATAGAAAGAAATTAGCTGGACAACTAAAAATATATAGAAAAAATTAGCCGGGCATGGTGGCATGTGCCTGTAGTCCCAGCTACTCGGGAGGCTGAGGCAGGAGGATCGCTTGAGCCCAGGAGTTCGAGGTTGCTGTGAGCTAGGATGATGCCATGGCACTCACTCTAGCCAAGGCAACAGAGTGAGACTCTGTCTCAAAAAAAAAAAAAAGAAAGATCACGTTTTCAGAAAATATTTAATGCTTTGGGGAACTACTCGTTTATCACATTACATGATGAAATCTGGACACAAAATTCTGTGAAATCCCAGTTTACGAAAGTGCTGTTTTGCCCATAGACAGCAGCTGCACAGTTTTTTTCCCCTCTCAAAGGCAATGAAAAAAATGGCATCGTAGTGTCAGTGGGGAGTCTGACCCTGGCCTGGTCGGCCCCAGCCCTTGGGGGAGGTCTCGATGGGACAGACCTCTGGCAGCCTCTGTCCCTTCCTGTGTTCCCATGTGGCATGTTAGTCTCTCGTGGCTGCCGTAATGAAATACCACGGGCCCAGTGGTTTGAAACGAAAGATGTTTATCCTCTCACGGATCTGGTGGCCAGAAGTCTGAACAAGGTGTGGCAGGGCCGAGTCCCTCTGAAGCCTCCAGGGGAGGCTCCTGCCTGCCTCTTGCAGCTTTGGATTGTAGCCGGCAACCCTTGGCATTCCTTGGCTCGTAGCTGTGACACTGCGTCTCTGCCTCCATCTCGTGTGGCCTCCTGCCCTCTGTATTCGTGTCTCTGTTCTCCTCTTATAAGGACACTGGTTACTAGATCGAAGGATAACTTCATTGGAATTATTTTTAAATTAGGGACAGGGTCTCACTCTGTCACCCAGGCCAGAGTGCAGCGGCGTGATCCTAGCTCACTGCAGCCTCCAACTTGTGGGCTCAAGCGATCCTCCTGCCTCAGCCTCTCCCGTGCTGGGACCTCGTCATTGGAACTTGATTGCACAGACCTTATTTCTAAAGAAGGCCGCGTTCAGATGCGGGGGTTGGGGCTCGAGCACATCTCTTCGGGGGACGTGTCCCAGCGTATAACACGTGGGGCCCCGCTCTCCCCGCAGGGCGCTGGCTCTCAACTGCTTTGCCCCCATCAACGACAAGAAGGGGGCCGAGGCCAAGGACTGGCGGTCGGGGAAGCCGGTCAGGGTTGTGCGCAACGTCAAAGGCGGCAAGAACAGCAAGTACGCACCCGCCGAGGGCAACCGGTACGACGGCATCTACAAGGTGAGCCGGGCTCGGGGCCGGGTCCCCCGCCGGGGCTGCCTGTGACCGCCGGCGTCACCACCCCCACTCTGCTCCCCGCAGGTCGTGAAGTACTGGCCAGAGAAGGGGAAGTCCGGGTTTCTGGTGTGGCGCTACCTGCTGCGGAGGGACGACGACGAGCCCGGGCCCTGGACGAAGGAGGGGAAGGACCGGATCAAGAGGCTGGGGCTGACCATGCAGGTGCGTGCGGGCTGCGCTGCGGAGGCTCCCTGGGTTCTCTGTCGTCCAGAACGACTTCTGGCTCCCGGCTCCCGGCTCCCAGCTGGCCGCGCCTCGCCGGCCGTCACGTATACGTGCTGCAGCCGGGGGGCGTTTTGTATGCAATGACGTTGGCATCTCTGCCTGTCGCCATTTTTAGAGTTTAAAGCCAGACTCGCTCCTCCTAGTGTAGGTCAGCCTGGCTTGGGGCCTCTCCTGTTGGTCCGGGTCTTCGTTCCTGGACTCCTCCGAGAAAAAGCAGAAACCAGCAAAACCGGTCGCGTCCAGAGCGGTATAGGTGGGACGATAAGGAGACACAACGCCCTGCGTCCTCCCTCCCTCTTGGGCCGCTGGAGCAGCTCTCTGCACTGTAATTAGGGTGTTTTCTGCTTGTTAGGGGACTGGCTTTACAGCAGATAAGTCGTTGGGGGACTATTTAAGGAATCCTAATTGCTGTTGAGAGGCTGATGGCGTCTGCCCCCCGGGGTCACCGAGGGCTGTCTTTGGAGCAGGTTGACGCAGTGGGGAGTTTCAGAAGCTGAGGATGTGGGGAGACGGCGGCAAGAGGGAGGCGGCGCAGCCGCGGAGGGCGAAGCGGGGTTTTCGTTCCTGACTCCTGTCTTCCTGGCAACCTAAGGCTGCTGCAGGAGGGCGACGATTTCCTGGCGAGGCGCCGCACTCAGGCATGACTGCAGGTGCCACAGAGGTGGGGCGATTGTCAGATGATGCCCTTGAGGACAGAGGAGCCAGAGATCCTCAGAATTGGGGTTTGGCAGTGGTTTGTAAATGAAGTTTTGTTTTTTTTTTTTTTTTTGAGACAGAGTCTCACTGTGTTGCCCGGGCTAGAGTGCCGTGGCGTGAGCCTAGCTCACAGCAACCTCAAACTCCTGGGTTCAAGCAATCCCTCTGCCTCAGCCTCCCGAGTAGCTGGGACTACAGGCACGCGCCACCATGCCCGGCTAATTTTTTCTATGTATTTTTAGTTGTCCAGCTAATTTCTTTCTATTTTTAGTAGAGACGGGGTCTCGCTCTTAGGTTGGTTTCGAACTCCTGAGCTCAAACAGTCGTCCCACCTTGGCCTCCCAGAGTGCTAGGATTATAGGCGTGAGCCACCATGCCTGGCCTGTAAATGACGTTTTATTGGGATCCAGCCACGCCTGTTCATTCAGGTATCCTCTCGGTGCTGTGCTGCGATAGCTGAGTGGCTGGGACCCACAGGGCTGGACGTTTCTACCGCCTGGGCCCTTGGAACGAAAGTTTGCCTGCCCTCATCTGAATCTTAAAGATGCTGGCGTCTCATTCGTTGGTCGTGGTGGTGGCCAGCTTGCTTTCATGCTCACCTGGACGGCAGGTGGAGGTTGGCAGGGTCATCTGCTATTCGTTGTGGTCATGAGACAGGATTAGCTCTTGCTTGAGGCTGTACGGTTGAGTAAGTGCTCTGAGGACCGGGCGGTCCCCTTATCCACGGGACAAGTTCCGAGGCCCCCAGTGGGTGCCTGAAACTGCGGGTCATATACATGATTTTTGTAGACATACACACCTGTGACAAAGTTTAATTTCTTTGTTAGGCACAGTAAGAGATCAATAACTTCTCTTTGGTATAACCAAGTTGCCGACATCACTACTCATATGCTTTGGGGAGTCTCTTTTAAAAACTTTTTAAGAGTCAGGTTCGCGCTCTGTCACCCAGGCTGGAGTGCTGTGGCGTCATCACAGCTCACTGCAGCCTCCAACTCCCGGGCTCAAGCGATCCTCCTGCCTCAGCCTCCCGAGCAGCTGGGGCTTCAGCCACCATGCAGCCTCGGGGCGATTGCTAAGTAAAAGAAGCGGTATTTGAGCACAAGTTCTGTGATGCCACCGCGGTCAATCTGATGGCTGCTTAGTGACTCTCAGCCGGGCAGCACAGACAGCGTGGATGTGCCGGACAAAGGGATGACTCCGGTCTCGTTGGGACATAGTGGGACAGCACGAGATTTCATCACAGTGCTCAGAACCGAACGCAATTTAAAACATTCGGGTTATTTCTGGAATTTTCCATTTTAATGTTTTTGGTGGACCGTGGGTAAGGGGAAGGGCCTGTCGTGTGCGCTTTAGGGGCATCGGGGAGCAGGCGCGTTTGGGGAGCCAGACAGGGGGAGGGCTCGGGAGCAAAGTGTGTGGTGGAAGATGGGCCTGGGCGGCGGGTGGCCCGTCCCTCACGGCGGGTCCTCTGCCCTGCAGTATCCGGAAGGCTACTTGGAAGCCCTGGCCAACAGGGAGAAGGAGAAGGAGAACAGGAAGAGGGACGCGGAGGAGGACGAGGACGAGGAGGAGGCGGCGGCGCGGGAGCAGGCCAGCCTCAGGTCCGCCAGGCCGGGCAAGGGCAAGTGGAAGCGGAAGTCGGCAGGTGGGTGTCGTGGCAGCGGCCCCGTCCGCGGCCCCGTGCACAGCCCCCTGGCTGCCGGCTCCGCTCACCCTCTCTGCTCTCTCCCAGGAGGTGGCCCAGGCAGGGCCGGGTCCCCACGCCACATGCCCAAGAAAACCAGGGTGGAGCCCTACACCCTCACCGCGCAGCAGAACAGCCTCATCAAGGAGGACAAGAGCAACGCCCGGCTGTGGACCGAGGTCCTCAAGGCGCTCAAGGACGGGCCGGTGAGTGCGGGTGGCGGGGCTGTCTGGTGTCGCTCTTCACCCAGGCTGGAGTGCAGCCATCACATACGTGATGGAACATTCACCATTGTAACCCCTTTAGGCGCGCGGGTCTCTGGCACGGAGCACACGCACGCTGCTGCGCAACCGTCGCCACCCTCCATCTCCAGAACTTTCTCTTCCTCCCAAGCTGAAATTCTGTCCCCATGAAACACTCACTCCCCACCCCCTCCCCAGCTCCTGGCACCCGCCATCCTGCTTCCCGTCTCTGTGGATCTGCCTGTTCTGGACATTTCATGTAAATGGACTCATACGCTGTGTGTCCTTCTGTGTCTGGCGTCTCTCACTGAGCATGACGTCCTCAAGGTCCCTCCACGCTGTGGCCTGTGTCAGAATTCCCTTCCTTTTTGTGGCTGTGTGATATTCCAGCATGTGCACGGACCACGTCGTGTGTGTTTATTGATCTAACGGACATTCAGGTTGTTTCCACCTTTCGGCCGCTGTGGCTTTGACCGTGGTGTGCAAATCTTCCTCTCGACTTTATTCCCAGGCGTGGAAAATGCTGGATCACGTGATGGTTCCATGTTGAGGTTTTTGAGACCTCACCAAACCTGGGGGTATCTCACAGCAATGGTCTTGCCCTCGCGGCAGGTGACACCGATGGGTCACTGCAAGGGAGTGGGTCCGCGCCGGTCTCACCCGGTCCTTCCTCCAGTTCCAGACGTTCCTGAGCAAGGTGGAGGAGGCGTTCCAGTGCATCTGCTGCCAGGAGCTGGTGTTCCGGCCCATCACGACCGTGTGCCAGCACAACGTGTGCAAGGTGAGCGGAGCCGTGCGTCCGACGCAGCGACAGTTGCAGGAGCCAGGGTGGAAGGTTCTGGAAGGATGACCTGATCTCCCGCTCCCACATGAGGTTCTGTGCTTTGCTCTGCTCACTCTGTGGCCTTTCCAGGCATCCTCTGTCACACCCTCAGATCCTCCGGGGTCGCCCTGCTTCCTGACCTCAGCCGCAGCCGCCTTCCTGGGAGGCGCTCGCTGCCTCGCCCCTGGGCCTGGGACATTCTCCCCCAGCCCTTCATACGGCCTCGGGTCCAGGGCAGGAGGGTGTGGGCTGCGGTCCTGGCCTGGGGTCTAGACAGGGAGGTATGAGGTGCACACCCCTGGGGGCAGCAAGGAAGGCTTTCTGGAAGGGGTGGCACCAGCCTGGCACCTGGAGGGGTCTTGGGGCAGCATCCTAGGTACTCGGAATGGGACATGCAGGAGCAGCTGGGGGTTGGGGAGGTGGGTCCCAGGGTGGTCTTTTATTCTGTTAATGGACGAGGTCTCACTGTATTGCCCGGGCTGTTGTTAAACTCCTGGGTGCAAGTGAATTCCTGCCTCGGGTGGCTGGGATGACAGGCACCTGCCACCACTCCTGGCTCCTGGCAGCAGTCTCCCGGCTTAGGCCGGTGGTCAGTTTCAGGGGCTTTTGGAGAGACTGGCCGAGATGGGCACCACGGTCTGCCCTGGGCACTGCGGACATTGGGCCGGGCTGTTCTCTGGGGCGGGGCCGTCCTGGGCACTGCAGGTGCTGAGCAGTGTCCCCGGCCCCCACCCCCTCCATGCCAAGAGCATCCTCTAGTCGCAACAACGGCAGATGTCCCTGGACATGGACCACTGTCCCCTGGAGGCAGAAACGCCCAGTTGGGAAGTATTGGCCTAGGGGAGTGATTTCTTTGCAGTGACCTGCTCAGAGCCACCCAGTCCTGACAGGCGTGGAAGGGACTGTCCCCACGCCCGGTCTCCCTTGGTTTCTGAGCTGCTGGTGGTTGTGCTGAGCCTTGGGCCACGCCCTCTGGGTGGAGCTCTCACTCTGGGAGAGGAAGTCGGAGAACATTCAGGGATTGGATGTTCCAGGTCAAGCTCTTGGCACTTCTGCCCTCTGTGACCCCGCCTACTACACCGGGGGCCGGAGTCCCCTCAGCTGCGTGGGCCACCCCTCCTGCTCAGGGGGAGCCGGCTGAGAGATGCCCCTGGCCACTCGAGTGCTCAGGGACGGGCAGGAGGCCCTGGTGTCTTCGGGGTCAGCGGCCCAGAGTTGACCTGTCGCTCCCATCCCAGCTGGGGACCTTGGGAAGCCACCTAAACCTGAGGCCCAGTTGTCACAGTGGGAAGGGGCCTTCCCGGACAGGCTTTCGGAAGGTCCTGGCTCGGCCTCTGGCGGGAGGCAGGTGGTCGGTGGGTCGGTGCAGGCGGAGGCCTGGCTGCCGCGGGGCTGGGACGAGGCAGGCCTGGGGCGCGCGGTGGGGTGGGGAGGACGGGTGGGGCGTCAGGGAGCACCGTCAGGATTGCCTCTGGCCTGGGGGCGTTCAGAAGCGCTGGGGGTGTGAGGGAAGAGGCTCACGGGCACCGCCGTGTCCCTGCCGTCTGCCCCTGCTGCTGTGTTCGTCTCGGGAAGCTCAGCTTCTGACCTACCACGGGAAAGTGGCCTGGACCCGCTGCCATGACTGTTTTTTTAACCCTGTTTAGGAAAATGTTTTATTGTGCAAAACATACATAAAACTTTCCATCTCGCCCATTTTTAAACGCACAGCTCAGTGGCATTAAGCGCATTCACAGTGTTGTGCAATCACCACCACCCTCCGTCTCCAGAACTTTCTCACCTTCCCAAACTGAAGCTTGTCCCCATGAAACACTCGCTCCCCACCCCCTCCCCAGCCCCTGGCACCCACCATCTACTTCCTGTCTCTGTGGGTCTGACGACTCCAGGGACCTCCCATGAGTGGAATCACACAGGATGTGTCCTTGTGTCTGGTGTCTCTCACTGAGCACGATGTCCCCAAGGACCATGCACGCTGTGGCCTGTGTCAGAGCCTCGTCCCTTTATAAGGTTGGGTCATATTCCAGGTGTCTGGGCGAACCACACATCCGTGGACTCAGGGGTCCCTCCCACCTTTTGGCTACTGTGACTAGTTCTGTTATCCGGAGCCGGATTTTGATGGCACACCCAAACCGTAGCTGTGTTGAGCAGAAAGGTGTGCCTTTTGTTCCTGAAATCGAAACCACAGACTTGGTCTTGAGAAAAGAATTCTGGAATTTTTGAAAACAGAAAGCAAAAGCCACAGCCCGCATGTGCTGTGGTGTCAGCGGGCCTCTCCCTGTGTTGACACTTGCTCCCTTACCTAGATTTGTGACGCCATCCTTCAGAAAGTGTGCACCTGTCCAGGCGCCTGCATACCTGTGTGCGCCGTCTCCTTCCTCCCCCAGACTCCGGCCAGGTGGGCGGTGGCTTCCCCGTTTGATGGGGAAGCTGAGGCTTGTCAGGGCCCGTCAGGCCCCAGGCCTCACGGCTCTGTCTCCGCCTGGCTGCTTCCCCAGGCATGGGCTGGCTGGGATTGGGAATTGTGTTTGAAGCCAGGAGTCTGAGTCCGTCAGTCCTGGTACCTTCCGTCCTTCCGTCTGCCCTTCCTTTTTTTTTTTTTTTTTGAGACAGTCTCGCTGTGTCACCCGTGCTAGAGTGCTACGGTGTCATCATAGCCCACAGCAACCTCAAACTCCTGGGCTCAAGAATCCTGCCTCAGCCTCCTGAGTAGCTCCTGGCCTCTTTCTTCTCATTGACATATATTTGAGCATCTGTCATGGGTCAGGCACAATGCTTGGTGTCAGGGGAGTCGACAGAGACATAGCCCTGGATCTCAGAGCCTGTTGTACAGAAGCATGTTAGTAAACAGGTCAAGGGCCTGGCGCCATAGCTCACGCCTGTAATCCCAGCACTCTGGAAGGCCAAGGTGGGAGGATCGCTTGAGCTCAGGAGTTTGAGACCAGCCTGA
>RJWJ010000268.1:100900-154254 GCA_004363605.1 Indri indri
TAGGACTCCAGAAGGCGGGAGGTGCTGTCTCGAAAGGTAAACAGGGCGAGGTGATAGGGCTGGCCCAGGTGGCACTCCAGGAATGTCAGGGAAGGCCCCTTTGGGGAGGTGACTGGAGCTGAGGTGTAAATGCGTCGGACTCTGTCCTTGGGGACAGCCGCCACCCAGCACAGGTGGCCAGGAGCCAGCCGATGGAGTGGATGGCATCTCTCACCTGTGCTCTCTGTCCCGCAGGACTGCCTGGACAGGTCCTTCCGGGCACAGGTGTTCAGCTGCCCAGCCTGCCGCTACGACCTGGGCCGGAGCTACTGCATGCAGGTGAACCAGGCGCTGCAGACCGTCCTCGCCCAGCTCTTCCCCGGCTACGGCAGTGGCCGGTGATCCAAGCACTTCTCAGTAGCGGTTCACTTAACGCGTGTCGGGGGGTCTTCAGTCGGCCCTTCTGTTGTTCTTAGTGGGCTTAACTTAAACATAGTTTTCCCCCATTCCCTGAAAAGGGGCGTCTTCCTTTTTTTTGTTGTTTTTTTAATCTATACATTTTCAGGAATTTATGTATTCTGGCTGAAAGTTGGACTTCTCAGTATTTTGTTTAGTTTTTAAAAAGTTATAAAGCCTGCAGTCGGTCAGCAACAAAACAAACTATGGCACGAAGGCGGCTTCTGTTCCTGATGTCACGTTCTCAGAGATTCCCGCCACCGAGTAGCAAGAAGGCGTCCGGCTGCCCAGAACAATCTCTTTTCAAGGTTTGCAGCTTTGGCTGCCAAGGTCAAAGCCAAGTGCGTCTCTCCTGATGGCATGTTATCGTATAAAATCTGGCAAGATGGTTCCCTGCGGTGGCCCTGGGCGTGGTGGGACCCAGCCGTCCATCAAGAAGGTGTCGAAAAGAGGAAAAAAAGTTCTCCTGCTCAGTTTGAACTCTTCCCTCGAAGCCATCTCTCCCCCACCAGGCTGCTGCGTGTCTACGATCCGCGTGAAAAATCCTCTGCCCACGTGAGCAGAGAGTTGGGGCCCCAGAGAACCTACCTCAGCTGGACTCGACTCCACGCGGGGCTGGTGTGCGGCCGTCGCTGTCCCGCGCAGGAGGCCACGCAAGCTCGCACACAGAGCCACGTTCAAGTGCCTTCAGTTCGTTCGTTCTTTCTAAAGATAAGGCTCTTTTGTTTTTAGCACTGAATTTACTGAAAAATGCCAACCAGATTCTAAAAACTGTGATCATCCAGTTCTTCCTGACACTGGGTGGGTGCTTGGGGATGGTTCGAGTTTATAGATCATTAAAATTCAATTTTTTTTTAACTTGACAATTGAGAAGTACAAGAGGGAATTTTTTTTTTTAAATGAACACTTTTTCTAAATGAATTTTTTTTGTAGTTACTGTATATGAACCAAGTGAGATATAACTTAGGGTTTGGATGTCTTTTTTTGTTTTGTTTTTGTATTTCTTTGGCATGGTTTGTTAATTTTTCTAACTTTACCAAAGTTTGCAGCTCATACCTCAACAGAACAGGGATATTTTAAATCATGTAACTCCAGACCAACTGAAGCAATATTTTTACAAGGTTTTTTTTTTTTTTCTCCTTATTATTAGATTGTTAATGTGTTAGGGGAAGAAACAACAAAATTCTCTGTAGGCTTTTTCTAAAGTCCAATATTGGTCCAGATTTTAGAGTCTCAGAATAAATGTTTTTTTCACAGATATATTTGATTGTGTGTTCCTGTATGCAAACAGCTTTGGAGCTCTCTGGGCACTTTTGTACCTGTTTTCACAAAAATGGGGGACAAATGCTAGGCAGGTAGCATCGCCCCCACTTTACAGATGAGAAAACTGAGGCCCAGAAGATCACAGTGATGTGCCGAGGTTCTAACTGCAGCTCAGGAGGTGTCTGGCTGTTTCCTTTATGGTCTTGAGCAAGGGTCAGCAAAGGGGGCGGGGCAAAGCCAGGCTATTTCCTGTTTTTAATAAAGTTTTATTGACACCGATGCCCAATCAGCACATCTGAGTAGGTACAGCAGAATCCATCTGGTCCACAAAGCTGGAGACACTTAATATCTGGCCCTTTATAGGCAAGGCTTTCTAGCCCCTGCTTCTTGAGCAGTCCAGTCCAGTAGAACATTCTGCGATCGTGTGGGCAGTGACTACCGCATTGGACTGCAGCGTCGGTTTATAGAGAATGGGGCGTGTGATGCCTAGAGCAAAACCCATCAGCTCTTAGGAAGAATAAATCCTGGTTTCCTCAGTGCAACCCAGTAAAAATAAAGCCACAGACCCTAGACCCTGTTCACACTGAATGGGTAAGAAACTTGCACTCAGGGCCATTCTGTTGTCACCTAGAAATTCCGGCCGCCCTTTTCCTTTAATTCCAGGATTGGGCGGATACCGACATTGCAGAGGGGTAGGGGGACTAGCACATGTCGAGCCGTCGTTCCTTCTAGCGTGGAACCCGGCCTCACTTTCTCACCAAAATGGGCGAGTAATGTCCCCGTGGACAGGTGAGGAACTAGGTGGTGAGGGTCACCCACTAGGAGACCAGCTCTGCCTCGCGTGGGTGTCACCAGCCAGATTCATCAACTAAGGAGTCACTTAACCCCGGAGAGGTGGCCTCTGACTGTGGACCGGTTGCTGTTTGCACACACCTGGGCTTCAAGAGCTGATCACCAGAAAGGCAGAGGTCAGAAGCCAGAGATGAGGTCCTGTGACAAAATCTCGGGGAGGGTAACGGTGCTGAGTCCCGCAGATGGGGTTATTCATGTCAACCTACTGCCGCCACCTTTTACCGATGGTTAAGTAACCATAGGGGCTGATCTGATTTAACTTTAAACAGTTTTGTATCTTTGGGTCCAGATAATGTCCTGTGTCCTTGAAAATGTTAATGCTAAGTGAAAGAAGTCACAAAAGATCCTGTATGTTTCTCTTCATGGGAAATACCCAACACAGACATCTGGAAACAGGAGTACATTAGTGAGCACCAGGGGCAGGCCAAGAAGGGGGTGATTGATAAAGGGTACGGGGGTTCTTTTGTTTCTTTTCTTGAGACAGGGTCTCCCTCTGTCGCCCAGGCTGGAGTGCAGTGGCATCAGCCTAGCTCACAGCAACTTCAGACTCCTGGGCCTAAGCGATCCTCCTGCCTCAACCTCCCGAGCAACTGGGACTACAGGCATGTGCCACCATGCCCAGCTAAGTTTTTCTATATATATTTTTAGTTGTCCAGCTAATTTCTACTTTTTTAGTAGAGACGGGGTCTCGGTCTTGCTCAGGCTGGTCTCGAACTGCTGAGCTCAAACAATCCACCCAGCTCAGCCTCCCAGAGTGCTAGGATTACAGGCGTGAGCCACCGCGCCCAGCCTTTGTTCTATTTTTAATAGAAATGGGGTCTTCCTCCTGCTCAGGCTGGTCTTGAACCCCTGGCCTCCCAGAGTGCTAGGGTTACAGGCATGAGCCACTGCACCTGGCCAACCCTCTGATACAGTTTTGACCTATATCCATTTTGCAGTCGAGGCACAGAATAGTTAAGTGGCTTGCCAAAAGACATGGCAAAGCTAGGGTATGTGTGTATATATCTCCATATATTTGTTTCACATATAAACTTGACAAAATTATTATAGCACTGTACACACTCTTGCGCCTGGTTTTCTTTTCCATTCATTTCCATTCCTTTACCAAGTAGCCACTTTGTCTAGCACCTTAGTAAACAAACAGATGTGAGCCCTGATTTTGATGTACACACAACTTGTGTGTATGTGTGAAAATGTGAAACAGCATACATGTATCCAGGAAAATATGCTTGGAGTGAAAGAGATCGTTAGAACACTTCCCCCCAGTTTTTATTTATTTTTAGAGCTGGGGTCTCTCTGTGTTGTCCAGGCTGGAGTACAGTGGCCATTCACAGGAGCGATCGTAGCTCACTGCAGCCTTGAACTCCTGGGCTTATGTGATCCTCCTGCCTCAGACTCCAGAGTAGCTGGGACTACAGGTGCACACCACCAAGCTGGGCTATTTTAAAAAATTTTTTGTAGGCACGAGGTCTCACTATGTTGCCGAGGCTGTTTTGAACTCCTAGCTGGCCTCAAGCGATGCTCCCATCTCTGCCTCCCGAAGTGCTGGGATTATAAGGCATGAGCCCATGATTGCACTTTTGACAATTTATTACCATTATCAAATCCCATTTCTGTCTTTCCTACACGTTAAGGAACTCCTTGAGGGCAGTTACTATTTCCTGCTTTTAAAGTTAAAATTTAACTCCACGAGGAATATACGAATATGGTCCCATAAGAATTCCAAACACCCAGAACAGATTCAGTTCCCCTTGGACTCTTCTTACCAACGTGCGTTTTTCCTCTTCTCCCCAAAGATGAAGTGAGCTTTCTCACTTTGTGGGGGGCCTTTGGGCGTTGACTCACACGTGTAATCTTAGAGACCCCATGACATTGGTTGCTGTGTGTGTGTTTCCACAATGTATGTTACTGCATGCATAATTCTGGGCCATTCTGCCGCTTGCTCAACAAGTGGTGTAAGAGCTTATTCCATGACAGCACATACAGATCTAAACCCCTTTTCAGCTGCTACATAGTAATTATTTCAGAGTACTGCGAGCCACAACTTACTTATCTAATCTAATCGGCTACTGATTCACATTTAGAGCAAAACATTGGAAACAACTGCATAGGGTGCCTGCTGCCAGCATTCTTGAACAGTGTTAAGCTCCACACCTTTTCTCAGGGTTCAAAACTTCCAGGAAGAACTGCTTGCTGGATTAGAAGGTAGCTGCGTTAACAACGTCATTAGAAAAGGTCAAATTGCCTGATTTACACTCCTGCCAGCCCTATGAGAAGGTGCCCACAGCCCTGACGGGTCCTTAAACAGCTAATGGCAAACACTGGTTGTTAAGGCTTCACCCTAAATGTGAAGCCAAAGGGTCAAACCCTGTACGCAAGCCTCATCTCGAAGAATTCTTGGGACATTCTCAAGAGGGGGGCAGACAGGCTGTGGGGATACTACCATCATATCAGTTTCACAGGGGAAACTGAGGCTCAGCGCGCTTCCCTGCTGGAGGCCACCCACAGTGAGGCGTGGGGCACAGCTGAGCTTTGAACCCAGGTCAGGAAGCACCCGAACTCGTCCCTTTCCGTACGTTTTAGAGAACTCGGGGAGGGCACCTAACTTGTCACGTTGCAAACCTTTGTTGATTGTAATGGAAACGGACCAGCCTGGAGTCCGGGGGGCGGGGCGGGGGGGGGGAGCACTTGTCGCCTGACCCTACATGTCTCCTGCACGCAGGACTCCTCCTTTGCAAGATGGATTGCGTCGGGAGCTACGGTTCCTTTGCTGGGCACTTTGCAAATTAGAGAACACTGCACCCAAGCCCCGGCCACGGGTCTCGAACCCTCAGACCACGAGTCCCCGGCCGGGTGCTGATGTTGTGCCGGGTTTCACGTACTCAGCCGCCGCCTGATAACTAGGGCGGGGCCCGGAGCAGGCGGGCAGTGATTGGCAGCCACCTCAGCCAGTCCGCGCCTCGGGCGGAGGCCTCAAGCCAATACCCGCTTCCTCCTGTGCGGTCGTTGGGCGGTCCCTGAGGCGCCCGTGTCAATCCGAGGCCCAGCGCCGTTTGGTTGGTTGTGGCCGCCTTGGCTGGCGTGCGCCGTCGCCAATGAGAGTGGAGCCGGTCAGTGGGCACGTGGGTGGGCGCCGGGGTGTCCCTGCGGACCGGCCAATGAGGAGGCGAGCCCGGCGTTTGCACCCGCCCAATCGCGGAGCGCGGCGGGCGGGCCGTGCGGTGTTGATGGGCCCGGCGGAGGGGAGGGGCGGAGCTGTCAGCGATGACCAATGGGTGCGCGGGCGTGGGCTCCGCGGCCAATGGCAGCCGGGGCGGAGCTGGCGCGCGGCCTTATAAGCCCCCCCCAGGGCGCTCGCGGAGGGCTCGGCCGCCAGCGACCGAGCGGGGCCCGGCCCGAGCGGGGCCTGGGGGTGCGACGCCGAGGGCGGGGGAGCGCGCGCCGCTGCTGCCGGACTGGGCCGCGCGCGCCGCCTCAGGTGAGCCCGCGGGGAGGCCGCCCGGCTGCCGGGCCGTGTCGGAGCGTGGACCCCGCCGCCGCCGCCATGGCCGCCCCCGCGCCGCGGCTCGGGACTGCGGGCGCGCCCGGGACTCGAGGCCCAGGCCTCGGGCGCGGCCTGCTCGGGCCCGGGCGCCGCGCTTTGTCCGGGCCGGGGAGGTGGTTGGGGGCGTTCACCGCCCGGCCCGGGGGCGCCCGCGGGCTTGCGGGCGGGGGCGGCGGGGCCGGACAAAGGCGGGGCGCGCCCAGGGGCGGGGGCGCCCCTTCCCGGGCCAGGGGCGCGCGGGCGCCTGGGCCCAGACGGCCCCCGGTCGGCCCCGCACAAAAGACGGCTGCGTGGGTGGCCCCGGGCCCTGCTCTTTTATCATTCAAAGCAATCTTCATAATAATTTAAGGAAAAAGAAAAAAAAGCAAGCAAGCCAGAAAAAAGGGGGAAAAAAAAAAAAAAAGACCCCAGGCCCTGGGTAACACCTGCGTTTCCGGCCCTTTGGGCACTGGAGGGGTTGAAGGGAAGCCTCCCGGCGTGGACTCCCAGGGATGGCCCCTGAAATACCCATCGTTGCTCCTAGCCCCCTCCCCAAGTCAACCTGCTGTGCAATCGTGGCTTCCAAACTTGCCCCCCTCCCTTGTCCCTGAGCCCCCCTAATAAGTATGCAATCTGGGTTAAAAAAAAAAAATTACTTGCTATGCAGCTTCAAGACGCGTCCCCCACCCCCACCTTTCAGCCAGATCGCCATCTGAAGGACGCCCCTTCTCTGTAGAAATGGATTGAGGAGTTGCTCCCGGGGCGACCCCTTTCGCTGTCCCCCGGTGGACATTCCCGTGGGAGCCGGGGCCGGGCTGGTTCTGAAATGTACTTGACCCAGGATCTGTCCGGGCCTGGGTCTTGTCTGTGCTCAGCGGTCGCGATGACATCAGGCGGAGCGCGGTCTGTGTCCACCTGGGCACGGTGGAAGGTTTCATAGGCGATTTGTTTTCTCCCCTTGGGGGTTGGTGGAGGCGTGGACTGCTTTTTGGAGCCTCCCATCTGTTTGGTTGGGGGAGGATGCTTTTGTTTTAATAATTCAGTGGCACCTGGGGAACTGTTTCCTGAGTTGTGAAACTAGTGAGAAGGTGGTTTCAGCTCCGTGGAGCCCGGCGATCCTGTAATATGTAAAGAGTGTCTGTTTCCATGTGTTCCTGTCAATGGCATTTATTCAGCAAGCGCCTTTGGGTCCGAGGGTAAGGGGTGAATTCAAGGGTTTGGTCCTCTGCCCCAGTCCTCTGCCTCAGCAGCCGTTTATTGGAATGTCCCTGCGCTGGAGAAAGCTCCTAAAAAAACTGCACCAGCCCTAAAACAGGCTCATTAGATGATTCCTCTGGGCTTTTATCACAGCCTTGCAAGAGCTAATGACTCCCCTAATTCTCAAATAATAGTTTCCTTATGAGGCATCGGGAGGGTTTGTCAACAGACTGGGCCAGCCTTTTCTTGCCACCCTTGCAAACGCGGTGGGCAGCCTCTCTGCCCTTGGCAGTTTATTTTCTGAACCCCTGAAGGACGGAGCATAACGTGGTGGAGTCAACTTTTGATTATTTGCGTCAAGGATTTCCAAAACTCACCAGCCCTCTCTGCCCCTGTCTCATTGGACACTTGGCCGATCTTGGTGCTTCCCCTTTGTGCTGGGGACACTGAGACGGTCAGAGCATCCTGGCCCGGAGGAGGCCACTGCTGGGGAGGGACGGGGGTGGGGGAGATCTGGTTGCACAAATGGGTGTTTGTGTGCAACTTGCTCGGGGGTTTTGTGTGGAACTATGCACTGTGTCGTGCATGTGTGTAGTTGCTGAGACTTGAAATATGTACAAGTTTTAGTAACAAATGAATTTTTCACATTTTCTAATCGTTTCCTCTTTGGGGAGGGGCTGTTAAAGAGACATTAGTGACTGGAGCTGAGAGGTGCCCACTGTGCAGCACCCCGCCTGGCCTTTGTTGCAGTTTTGTTTCGTAGGAAAGACCCTTAGCCTCCTGCCCCGTCTTCTGTCCCTGTCCCATCCTGCAGGAGCCCTCAGGGGCCGTCACGGGTCAGCCTCTGTGCCCCCTCTCCCACCCTGACCCCTCTGCCTGTACTTCGATTCCTACCTTCTCCGCCACCTCTGCTGGTTCCCTGCCCCACCCCCGCACCCTGCGCCTGTCCCCTTTCCTGTCTCAGCCCTGGGAGCCTCAGCCCTGGGGAGCTCATCTGTCCTTGATGGGCCTGGGGCGTTGGGTTTTAAGGGCCTGGCCGCTGGGGAGGAGTCCCTAGCTCCGGGGGAGTTGGGGTTTAGTCGGGTAAAGGGTGAGACGGGCGCCCCAGCGGACGGTCGCAGCTGTAATGGCTTTGTGTGTAACGGTGACAGGCCCGAGCTGGCCTCATGCACTGGGTGAGGAGGGTCTAAGTTGCAGGCCCAGGAACGTGTCTGAGTGGCTTTCTCCCCTGCGTCTAGAAGCAAGGCGTGACCTTGGGCCAGTCACTTGCTCAGGAACAAAGCCGGGTGGGGGACACTAAACCTTCCTGAGCCCACTGGGTGGGGGGTGGAGAGAGGTGAACTGTGGGCTCTGGAAGGCCTTGCCGGTCCCCGCTGTGCTGGATTGGCTGCCCTCACGACAGCCTCGCTCTCCCCGGGCTCCTGGCTGGGCTCCAGGGACCTGCCACACGGCTGCCCGGTGGGCCCCTCAGATGCCACAGCTCTCCCCCGTCCTACCCCAGGGGCCTCTGCTCCGGCGTAGGACACTGGGCAGGAGAGGACGGGCTGAACCCGGGCTCCGTGCCGTCCTGGTGTCCTTGGCAACTCCCCTGGGTTTGTCTTCCATTCCACGCTCTGAACAGGCTTCGGAATCGGAGAGGCCTGGGTTCAGATTCCCCCTCTAAGGCGGGTCACTTCACCTCTCTGGGCCTCACTGTCCTCATCTGTAAAATGGGTATAACGAGAACACCTCCCTCCCAGGGGGCTGTGAGGACAAAAGCAGAGCTCTGGGCTCGGAGCTGATCTGTTATGCTGTGGTGCGTGTCTGCGCCTGCGCCGGTCTCCAGCCGCCCCTGTCCAGGTTCTGGGCTGGATCATTCCCTGTGGCACCACGGGGCGCTGAGCAGCGTCCCGGGCCTCCACCCACCAGCTGCCAGCAGCACCCCCTCCCCCCAGCCATGACAATCCGAAATGTCCCCAGGTATAGCCGAGTGTCCCCGGGGCAGCGTGGTCCCTGTCTCGGACTTGGCCTTCAGCCCTGCAACAGCTGATGTTTCGCAGTGACCCCAGCGTGCCTCGCGTTTCCAGTTCCTTTTGTCCCCTTCCTCCCTCCTTAATTGCGAGTGGCTCGTGTTTGTGAACTGCGTCCCGTCCTGTCCATTCTCCTCAGCCTGGCCGTCCAGGTCCTTGGTGATTGTCCCACTGCCCTTCCCAGCCGGGAGGGGAGGAGCTGACCACAGCACGCCCTCGCCCTCCTGCCACCCCGCTGAGGGACAGCCCGGCATCACGTGGGGTCTCCTAGGCTGCTCTCTGGCCTCCGAGCCCCTGCAGGTCCCTGCCCCGTGGCTGCCCGGAGGTGGCACTTCCACACCCTCCCGATCGCCGTACCCTGGATCTGTCAGTGTGCTGAGCAGTTTTCTTTCAGTCCCCTTCAGGATGACTCACTTCTTTGATCTTGGCTTCTTCCTGAGCAGTCTCGTCCCAGAAGCTGTGGGATGTTAATATGCGAGCTGCAGATCTTTCGACTAATACACATGAACATGGACTTAACTACTGTGTTAAGAAAGAAAGGTTTGTAGCACCTCGTATGCTAAGACCTGAGTGGATTGGTGAATCGATTTTTTTTTGGATGAATTGATTTTCTAGTCTGCCCCCTCCTGCCATGGCCTGTTCTGGGACGCCCTCTTGGTTAGATAAGGGATCCCTGCGTCTCTGTCAGTTTTCACTGCTGTTCCCTCCAGGAGCTTTTAAAAACGGCCTTCTTGGTGGGGTGGGGGTGTGTGGGAAATCTCTGCCTCCTGCTTGGTTTGGCTGTGAACCTAAACTGCTCTAAAAAATAAAGTCTATTTTAAAGAATTAAGTAGCCACAGGATGGGAAAAAAAACAAAAACCCTACAAAAAAATGGTCCTCCCCTGCTCAGAACTTTCTAGCGGCTTCCAGTTGCCCTTGGAAAATATTCCAGAATCCTTCCTGTGGCCTCCTTTGCTTCGTCCTCTGTGGCCCTGTCTTGTCTTCCTTCCCTGCCCCTCGTCCCGGCTGTAGCTACCTCACCTGCCTGCTCTCTCTGCCCCAGGACCTTTGCACTTGCTGTCCCTCCTGCCGGTTACCTTTCCTTTCCTCCCCGGAGGGCTCTGGCCCAGAGAGCTCTTCCAGCCACCCTCCCTCTCCCGTCCTGCTTGCTCCCCTTTGCCGTGACACTGTCAGACGTGCATGTTAATCTGCTTATGTATTTGTCATCTGTCTCATCCAACGAGGGGGAGGGGCAGATGGGGCATGGGGGGCTTTTTCTGCAAACAGCCAGAGAGTAAATGTCTTCAGCTTTCTAGGCCAGAGGTCTCTGTCCTGACCACTCCGCTTGACCACTGTAGCAAGGAAGCCCCTGTGGATGGTACCAAAGTACATGCATGTGCTCCTGTTCCAGGGAAACATTCCGGGCACAGAAATGTGAATTTCGTACGATTCTCACGTCATGAAATATTTTTCTTCTTTTGATTTCTTTTTTTTCCACCCAACCATTTAAAAATGTCAAAACCATTCTTAGATTGCAGGCTGTGCAAAACCAGGCGGTGGGCAGGACGGGACCAGTGGGCTGTGGTTTGCGAACACCCGTGCTAGGGCGCGAGCCCCACGCTACGGAAACGACGTCGCTGCGCATGCCCCGTGCAGAGGGCAGCTCCTGGCGCAGAGTGGGTGCTCAGGAGACGTTCGTTGAATGAATGAATTTCTATCTTTCCTGCTTCAGAGCAGCTAGAGACGTCATATACTCTAGACTTAAAAATGGGTCATGGGTCGTTTCAAGGGTAATTAAAACTGCAGGGGACGCAAGAAGCTGTCACGGGGACATCTACCAAAAGAGCCTCCTGCTAAGGGAGGAAAAACCCGGATGAAAACCGGGGGACGCTGGGCTGTGTGGGAGGCCGACGTTTTCTTGCCCTGGGATTCTCGAGGCCACCTTTCTGCGACAACTCCCCAAGTGTCAGCTGCGGATACTCGACCTCAGGAGTTTGCCGTGACCTGGCAGGAGAGGAGCGTTTAAAAGGAAGGGAATATTTCACAATCCTTTTGTTTTGCAAGCATCTGAGCCCTCCTTTTCACCAACACTAGCGTCCCTGTCCCTGTCTGAGGTTTCTCCTGTCGCCTGGCAAGGGGACTTGACTAGGCGGGTGGGGAAGCGCAGCTTTGCGGGGTGAGCGGCCGAGCTCCCGCCACAGGGCCTTGGTGGGTCACCGGGGCCCGGGGGCTCCTGCCGGCAGCATTTCCTTTGTCTTTCTCTTCTCCCTGACTTTTGGGAAGAAAGACGGGCTGACACGTGTTTTCCAAGCCAAGTAGGTCTTTGGCGTCTTGGATTTGGGCCTGTCCCAGGAACGATCTGACTTGTCAAGAGAGAGAGTACCGTGAATGTACCGGTCATGCTTTCTGTACTTGATTGAAATTGAGACAACAGTCTGGAGCGCGCTGGGCAGAATTTCTTGGCTTTCAGAGTGTCTTTTTTTTTTTTTTCTTTTTTTTGCTTGCCGCTGTGTCTCCCTCTGCTTGTCTGTCTCTTCCTCCCTCCCTTCCTTTCCTTGTCCTTCCCCTCCTCAGTGGTCTCAGCAGATGTGAGGGGCACTGATGACAAGTTTGCGCTAAGCTGTCTTTGCCCCACCGGCGGGCTGTGCCTTTTGGCGGTGGGGATCGCAGGGTGTTCTGTGACTCTGGCTGTGATTGTGTTTGTTCAGTGGACAAAGAATAAGGATCCCAAGGCGAGCTGCCGCGGCTGCCGCACCCCATGTGGCCCGGGTGCGGAGTGGGAGGATCGCTCGCGGAGGACCAGGCCCTGTTGGCCGGCACAAGCAATTGCAGTTGCATTTTTCAGACAAGCTCGTACGGCCGGCTGTAACAGTGCGAGCTGTAGGTGTGGCACGCAGGATGTGCCCCAACACAGGTGTCCCTTCTGTCTTCGTGGCTGGACCCCAGCAATGGCACTTTCCAGGCAGGTAGGGGTGGAGGTGGCCTGGTTGTGTGTTTGTGGCGCCCTGGTCTTGGGGGAGAGCGCGTGGAGAGAGAGGGTTTGTGTGAAGTGGATTCAGAATTGAGCTGTGTGTGAGAAGTGCGAGGATGGGTCCCAGGGGTCCCTTTTGGCCCCAGAGCCAGCCGGAAGTTGCCAGAAGGCACCGAGGACCCTGGATCACAGTGGGAGGGAACAGGCAGCCCATCGGGGAAGGGGGCAGCCCGGGTGCTGGTTGGCCGGTCCTCTACTCGGGACAGCCCTGGACACGCCAGCTGGGTGCCCTCGAGTGAGGGGGTGGCAGCCGGGGCTCCCGGGATGCAGGACCCCAGCCAGGCTGCTGGACCTGGAGGGTCATGACACTTTGCCAGTGGCCCCTTTGGCTGCGCTGGCCGCAGCTTCCTGTGGCATCTGCACACTCCCTCTTTCAAAGTCTCCTCCATCAGGAAGGGTCGGGTGCGTGCGGGGACCTAGTTATCGCATCGTGTGTTGGGGCAGAGGGTGGCTGTCACTAGCACGTGAGTGAAGCCCCTGGAATGGGAGCTGTCGGGTCCCTGCTTGACTCCAGCTGCTGCTCCCAGGGACGGGCAGGGAGTGGGCAGGGGAAGCCAGTTCTGCCGACACCCTTCGGAACACAGGCGTCTCGTTTTACTGTCCCTCGGGGCCGGAGTTGGTGGAAGCCACGGAATTTTCTTGCCACGGAATTTCCAGCCAGGGGCCTCCTGCTTGCGCCACAGGCAGAGCCGAGCCTGTTTCTAAGCCAGAGACCAGAGAGCAGCTTCGTTCGGCAGGAGACGTAGCTCCTGTGGGAGGAGGGAAGGGCGGGCTCCTGGGCCGGCAGGGCCCAGCCAACAGGCGTGGTCAGTGCCTGGCCCATGCGTGGCCACTGGGAGCTCCGGCAGAGTGGCCGCAGTGACGCGCCGTGCTCTGGGTCCCTCTGAGTGTTTGCATTCATCCAGCTCAGCGTGACAGTCTTCAAGCTTGTGTGTGTCCAGCCAGGGGTTTGGGGCGGCCAGGTGACCAGTGTCTCCTGCCCTCAGGGACGCACGGTCCCCGGTGGAAGGGGATGGAGAAGGACAGGCGGGATGGGTCGACGGCAAGTCCGGGAAGCTCGGGGCCGGGAGGCTTGCGGAGCAGCCGCCACAGAAACAGAGCCTTGTCCCTCATGGGTGACTGTCACAGGTGACGGTCGTGGGTGTCCATGAGCTGGTGGGTAGAGGCAGGGAGACGGATGAGGGGGGGTCGTGGCCTGGGAGACCCAGGCGGAGGGGTGGGAGCCAGGGCGGAGTCTGCCTGTCATGCCGAACTGGTGGCAGCCCTGCCCTCAAGGGTCCAGTTGGCGAGTCTAGAGTTGTTCCCGTCGCCAGGGAGCGCGCCTCGCGGGTGCCCAGCCGTTGACTGTGTTGTGCCAGCCCAATCCTGAGTTTTCTAGGTCAGCCCCCCTCAAAGTGATCTTGCCCTGTCTTTTTAGAATGTATTTCTTATTCAGATATAATTCGTATTACTATAAATGCATCCTTTCAAATCTACGATTCAGTGGTTTTTAGCATATTCACAGAATTGTGCGACTGTCACCGCTGTCAAATTCCGGAACATTTTTATCACCCCCACAAGCAACCTGGTCCCCATTAGCAGTCACCCCTCATTTTCTCCCCACCCCCTACCCCCATTCCTGGCACCCACGAATCCACGTCCCGTCTCTGTGGATCTGCCTGTTCTGGACATTTCATATAAACAGTCTCGCACTGTGTGTCCTTCTGTGTCTGGCGTCTCTCACTGAGCACGATGTCCTCAAGGTCCATCCATGCCGTGGCCTGTGTCAGAACCTCGTCCCTTTTCCTGGCCTAGTGATGTTCCAGCGTGTGTTTGTCCATTCATCTGTTGAGGAGCATTTGGGTTGTTTCCAATTTTTCCAGCCCCATCTTTTCCCCAAACACTTGCGGAGTTCCAGGGCTGCGGCGCTGAGCATGCAGACCGCCTCCCGGGCCGGCCCCTGGGGCACACACGGTATGGAAACCCTTTGTCGGGCTGCGTGGCGGGGTTGGGGTAGGGAGGTGGCCTGGGCGAGGGTGGGCTTCCAGGCACAACGTGCTGGCTCGCCTGAGGGGCGCTCAGCCTGCCTCGTGCGCAGGGTCTGGACTCCAGGGAGTCAGTGGTGCATCTGGGTCACAGCCCTCATCTCTCTGCGCCTCCGCCTCCTCTAGCCTGAGCTGGGCAGGGTCCCTCACGGGCGTCCTCCCCCAGCCTCGGCCAGTGGGTCCCTTGCAGGGACCCCTCCATGTCTCCGCTCCGTTGAGCAGTGTGGCCCTGGCTGACCACAGCTCTGACCTGTCCTTCTCCTATGCCCTGAAGGTCACCTCCTGCTGGGCAGGACCCTGGGGTCCCAGACGGCCAGGGCACCTCAGGGCTGTCCTGGCCCTTCGTGTCCCTTTGCTGGTGTCTGAGAGCTGCTCGACTTGTGAGGAGACCCGTGGCCACCTTTCTTTCCCAGAGCCTGGCCTGCAGGTTTGAAAGCGAGCTGCTCCCTGGGCCACTTCCCTTTCCTGTCCGCAGCTGACAGGTGGTGAGCCGTCTCTTAGGAGGCAGCGACCAGGTTCTGAGTGTGCGCACAGAGCCTGCCAGCCACCCAGCGTGGTCTTGCTGGTGGGTTGCAGTCCCTGCTGACATGTCCCCGCCAGGTGCATAAAGGTGTGAGCTGGTGTCCCCATCCTCCAGGGATAGTGCAGTCAGCACGCCAGGCGATGTGGGGGTGCAGCTGGGTTCTGCTGCACGCACTGCGCACACAGCGATGTGTGCGGGGGCATGACCTGCGCTCCCCAGCAAGGACACGGGTGACCCGGGGTATCCCAGGAGTGCCACGGGAGCTGCCAGTGCACTGGGGGAGACGCCACGGGGCACGTGCCTGAACACTGACCAAGTGTCCAGCAACGGAGGGGACCCCCTACCTCGTGCGACAGCCAAAAGTGAGCCCCACATGAGCAGAGGCCAGAAGGCGTGAGCTGAAACTGCAAAACCCTCAGAAGGAGACCTGGGTGTTTTCCGAGGCAGCGCTGTCCAGCGAAGGCACGAAGCAAGCCCCACGTGGAGTTCTGAATTTTCTAGCCGCCATGCTCAGAAACAAAAAGAGATGAAATTAATTTTAATAGCATATTGTATTGAACCCAGTGTATCCCCGGTTTTGTCATTTCAACGTATAATCATTATAAAAATTACTGATAAGATATTTTACCCCTTTTGGTCGTAAGTCTTGGATGTCCAGTGTGAATTTCACCTTAGAGCTGGCCCCTTGCAGCCTGCCGTTTGGCATGAGCCGAGCACCGTGCCAGGCCTGGGGTGCTCTATATGGGGGGACCTGCCGCTTAGGGGACCAGGGTCCCCGGCGGGCGCAGAGGTGAGAGGGAGGGAGGGCCCTTGGGGCCTGGGAGGCCGGGTGGCCGAGGATTTCCTGGAAGTGGTGGGAGCTAAGCCAGCGCTCAGAGGGGCCAGGAAGGTCGGCCTCTGCGGGGACACTTGTGTTGAGGGGCCCTGGTGTCTGGGACTGCCTTGGGGAAGTGGGAACAAGCAGAAGACCCTGAGCTTGAGATGCTGTGTCCAAGCCACCCTGGCCGGTGGTCCTGGGCCCCGTTGGCCTTGCAGACCCTTACCCACAGCCTCTCGTCTCAGACGGGACCACTGGACTGTGGACCAGCCCTGAGGGCTGTAGGGTCCTGCTGGCCCGGCCCGGGCAGTGTCTTTGTGTCTCGGCAGCTGGCAGTGAAGGTGAGCTTAGGAGACAGGTCTGGAGGGATGGCAGGAATTTGGGCTGTCGCTGTGGCTATAGGGAAGCCCAGGCGGGACTCGCGTGCAAACATAGCCCGGAAATAACATCCTGCAGCTACAGAGGGCTTTAAATGGCTTGAGTTCTCTCGGTGGGATGCCTGGGAGGGTTGGCAGCCGCAGCCTGGCACCCGTGCACCTGGCCTCCCTGGGTTCATCCGCCTCAGTCGAGTCTCTGTCCTTATTGCCAAAGTAGGGGGCAGGTCTGCAGGTCTCGGCTTCGAGGGGGGGTGAAGTTGACTGATTCGCCATGTGAAAATCCCTTAGGGAGGCGGTTTTCACCCCAGGGGCAGTTCTGTCTCCTAAGGGACCCTTGGCAGTGTCTGGGGACGTTTGTGGTTGTCAGGATTTGCAGGGGCTCCTGGCATGGGGTGGGTGGAGGCAGGGACGCTGCTCAGCACCTGCCGTGCCCAGGACCGCCCCACCCCAGAGAGTGATCCGGCCCCAGTGTCCTCAGTGCTAGGAGGGAGAGACCCCAATTTACAGCCCCGCCTGGGCCACGTTGAGCCTTCCACAGGTGACAGTGACAGTTTTGCTCTGGGCTTCTGTCTTGTCTTGACTGTGAATTGAGATGTTGCAATAGAAGTTTCTAGAATTGCTTTGCACTCTGGCACAGCCCACTCCGTGTTTGTGCCGGGAAGGAGAGTATGGGGTGGTGGACATGGTTATAAGGTAGTTGCTCTGCGGAGCTTTGTCGCTGTCACGGGGCGGGTGGGTGGGTCGAATGGGGGTTTATGGCCCAGGAAGCAGGCGTGGGCGTTTCTGGGGGAGGCAGCGTTGACCCCAAGACCAGAACTCGGCGTCTTGTGGTCTGCCCAGCCTGTTCTGGATGCCTCGCCGGGTTTTCTGCTCCAGTGAACTCAGGGCTTACCTCCGAGTGACACATCCGGAGAACTGTGTTCCTCGGCTGATGGCCACGGCCGGGCCCTCGGGAGGCTCGGGCGTGACTGTGGGCTCCTCTGGGGGAAAGGATTTGCTTAGGCCTGTGCCCCTGAGCTGTACCCTTGTCGTGGCCCCCGCGACACGGGTGTCTGGTGCTGCTGCCGGGGAGCCAATAACGTACCTGGGCTTCCAGTGCCTGCTCCATGAAACCCGGGTCTCCGCCATTAATTCGTTTGGCCTTTAGCCCAAAGGAGGGCCGCGGAGTCTGGGCTCTGCCGAGTCACAGTGGCTGCTGTCCTAACAAGTTTCCTAGGGGGATAGTCATTAGAAAAATAATTTATTTTGTGGTATAAAAATCAGCAGTTACAGTGACGGACAAACAAAACAATAAAGGCCTGCTGTAGTCCAGGTAAGCTTGCAGTGTCTGTGCGCGGCCCTCTGTGCGCTCCTGGGGCCCGGGGTCAGCTTGGGGTGGTAGGACGTTCTATTGGCCCTGAGAGGCAGGGACTCCTTCCTGTGTGGGGACCTGCGATGCTGCCCTGCGACCCACAGGCAGGGATTCCTGTCGTGCAGGCTGGGGCCACCATGGGAGGGCTCGGACCCCAACCTGCGCTGTGCACAGTCTGGGAACAGGGATTCAGACTGTGGGGGGCCCAGCAAGACGGGTGTGTCTCAGGGAGCTGCCCCAGGGCCCCTGCTCTGCCTCTGTGGGTTCCGCACTGGGCCATTTCCTGGTTCTTCCTGGCTCCCTGGGTCTGGGACAGCCCCTGAGGCTGAGATGGAGAGATCCTGTTTGGAAGGAGCTCCTGCCAGCTTTTATGGGTCCCCCGGTGTGGATGCTGCATCCCCTTGCTGTGCCCTGGGGAAGTGGTGGCAGCTGTGGGCCTTGGTCCCAGTGTGACCTCCATGTGGGGCTGTGGTGGGCTCCCGTGGTGCCCCCACGTGCCAGGAAGCCCCAGCAGTCCAAGTGCCCAGGGAGCCCTCTCTCGGCACTTGCCGGGGGACCAGCATCTTCATGGCTTCTGGGGGCCTGTTGGGCCACATCCAGGGACAGCACTTGGTTTGGAGACTGGAGCCAGAGCGTGGAGTGGGACCCGCGCGAGTGTTGCTGCTGCTTACTTGGGCTCAGTGTCCCTGCGCAAGGCGACGGCTCCTGGCCCCTAAGTGGGGTGGTGCGTGTTAATTGTGCTCCCCGCGGGGTTCTCAATCTCACCACCAAGTAGAAGCCTCAGCGGAGAAGCTCCGCGAACCCCGTCCTGTGGTTTCTCATGGCGGCTTCGTTACGTGGCAGGAGGGACTAAACCGTGGGGCCGTGGGAGATCAGCTCAGCTTCAGCGCCCTCCCCTCCCCGCAGGCTACAGGTGGGGCTGGAAGTCCCTGCCCTCTAATCCTGCCTTGGTCTTTCTGGTGACAGCCCCCACCCGGAAGCTACCCAGGGGGCAGGGCCGGCAATCGACTCATTAGCATACAAAAAGACATCACTTTGGAGATTCCAAGGATTTTAGGTATTTCATGGCATCTGCTTTTGCGAGTGGCTCTCTGCGCCCCAGCTTCCTTGTGCGGGAGGAACCGTCGTGAGGGTAACAGTTGGATGGGTTTGCTGTGGGGGGAGATGAGTGGTGCTATGGGGTGGTGGCAGGGAGCTCTGTGAGCGGTCGTGTGGCCAGGCAGGCTGTGGACCCTCGGCCCAGGGTGGAAGCCACTTGCGTGCTGGTTCTTGCTTCTGTGAGGACGGGCGGGCAAGGGCGGGCCACGTTTGCTTGTGCTGTTGGCAGATGTCCTTTCCTGCGATGTTCTCCCTTGTTAATCCTCGTTTAGAAAGAGTCAGGGCCTTGGTGCCAGAGCAGCTCATTCCCACCCAGAAACAGGGCCCTGCAGAGGGGGAAACCTGCGTAGGGCCCAGGGCGCGAGCGGATCTGCGGATATTCCCTGACCCGGAGCGGTTCAGGTTTCCACCCCAGAATGAGGGCTGCGCGGGTGGGCAGCCCTGGCAGGACGTGTCGCCTGGGTCTGGAGGCTAAGTAAGGAGGGCTGGGGGGGGGGGGCGGGGCGTGCGGAAGCCCGGAGTCCTGTGGCCACAGAGAGCTTGTCCAGAGGTCACGTGTCTTAGGCACGTCTCACGGGCTGCGTTTTTGATGCCGTCATTGTTAAAGGTGGCCTGTGGACAGTCCCTGTCAGGAGATCTGTGTTGTAGGAGCACTGAGCTTGTCCCGTCCACCTCTCTGGCCACCGTTTGGGGAGGACAGCAGATGCTGCCTGCAATTCTGGTGATGGAGCATTTTGAGGAATGCTCATGAACCTGGATGGAGCAGGCTCTTGTCAATGTCATACTTGAGTTGGTTCCTTTATTATTTTCTGGAACCTTTTCACTATGGAGAATTTGAACACACGCCAAAGTAGACAAAACAGGACAACAGACCTACGGCCACAGCCTGAAACCACCAAGCCAGCGGGCCCTGCCATACACCTTCCTCTGTGGCGACATAGCCCTCGTATTATTTTTGTGAACTTTTAATTTTCAGAGATCGTAGACTCCCAAGAAGTTGGAAAACTAGCACAGAGAGGTCTCCCCAGCTTCCCCCACTGGTCCCATGGTACATAACCTTGGTCCGTTGTCAGAACTAGTTGACTTTGGCACAGCGCGCTACAGACCTTCCCCACACTTCAGCAGCGTGAGTACGCGCGCATTTATTTTGTTCCGTCTTTGTGACATTTCGTCACCGGCGCAGGTTCCTGGACCCACCATCACAGTCAGGTACGGAACAGCCTCCAGCCCCCAGCAACCACGGGTCTGTTCTGCATCCCTGTGATCCTGCCCTTTGGAGAATGTTCCATGGGTGGACTCACAGTGTGTAACCTCTGGGGACTGGCATTTGTCACTCGAGCCATCCGAGGTGTGTGCGTCACGGTTCATTCTCTTTCCTGGCTTGGCGGACTCCGTGCCGATAGTATTTTACTATCCTTTTTAGTTCTGTGCGGTGGGTAGTAGCAGCCATGCTCCGTCTTTCAGTCCTGATTTTAGCAATTCGCGTCTTCTCTTTTTTTCTTTTTTTCTTTTTTTCTTTTTTTTGAGACAGAGTCTCACTTTCTTGCCTGGGGCGAGTGCCGTGGCGTCAGCTTAGCTCACAGCAACCTCAAACTCCTGGGCTCGAGCAAGCCTACTGTCTCAGCCTCCTGAGTAGCTGGGACTACAGGCATGCGCCACCATGCCCGGCTAATTTTTTCTATATATACTTTTAGCTGTCCAGTTAATTTCTGTTTTTTTTTTTTGGTAGAGACGGGGTCTCGCTCTCGCTCAGGCTGGTCTCGAACTCCTGAGCTCAGGACGATCCGCCCGCCTCGGCCTTCCAGAGTGCTAGGATTACAGGCGTGAGCCACCGCGCCCGGCCAGGAGTGTGCTATTTAATTTCCGAATATTTGTGAATTCCTAAATTTCTTTCTGTTATTGATTTCTCACTTACATTGAGGTTGGAGAACCTACTTTGTATGATTTGAATCTTTTTAGTTTAACAATGCTTGTTTTATGATCTAACATGGTTTATCCTGGAGAACGTTATGTATGCACTGAGAAGAAAGCATATTGTGCTGTTATTGGGTGGAGCGTTCTATAGATGTCTGTTGGTTTATAGTGTTGCTCAAGTGTTCTGTTTCTTTGTCGATCTGCCTAGTTTCATCTTTTACTGAAAGTGGAGTCTGCAACTGTTACGTTGACTTATTTATTTCTCCTTTCCTTTCTGTCAGTTTTTGCTTCGTGTATTTTAGGGCTCTCTTATTAGTTGCATATATGTTTATAATTGCTATATCTTCCTGATGGATTGACCCTTCTATCATCATAGAATGTCACTCTATATCTCTAGTAAAATTTTGTTTTAAAGTCTATTTTGTCTAACATTGGTGTAGCCACTTCAGCTTTCTTATGGTCACTATTTGCATATCATATCTTGTTTCCATTCTTTTATTTTTAGCCTGCTTATATCTTTGAATCTAAAGAGTGTTCCTGTAGACAGCATGTAGTTGAATCTTTTTTTTAATCCAGTCTGGCAATCTGTCTTTTGATTGGACTATTTAATCCATTCACATTTAGTGTCATTATTGATGTAGTTGGATTTACAGCTTCCGTTTTCCGTTTCGTTTTCCATCTAGTCTTTTTTGTGTGTTTATTTCTCCTTCACTGTTTTCTTTTGCATTAAGGGCATGTTTTCTAGTGTGACATTTTATTTCCTTTGATGATTGTTTTCACTGTGTTTTGGGAGTATTTTCTTAGCCCTTGCTCTAGGGCTTATCGTCCGCATCTTAACTCCTCTGAGCTGACATCCCGTCCCCAGTGGTATTTGAAGCAGGTCTCTGCTGATTCCCTTAGATCGGTGCTTAATCAGGGTGTGACTCACGCGGTCACTTAAATGGCGTGGACTTCCCCAGGACGCTGATGTGTGTGTTTGCCTGACGGTGCCCTTCTTTTTGCCTGTTGCTTGTCATCTGGGTGTGATGAACGCGTCACAGCCCTCCTAGGACCTGCGATCACGGAAACCGTGTGTGAGGCTCTGCCATGCCAGGAGTGGGGCTGGGACGGACACTGACTCCTCTATCTTCACTCTGTTTGTGGTTTTGGCGTCTTTTCATCTCCTGGCCCCATCGAAGCCGACTGGTTTGTGGCCCTGATCCTGATGCTGGACTCCCAATCTGGGTCAGTGTGTCATGCGCAGTTGGAGGCAGGTCTCTGGGTTTCAAGGAGTGCTCCGTTCGAGAAAGCCCCGAGTCAGCCTAGAGATAAACTTACTGAAGGCCACCCTGGCGCTGGAGCTCTTGCTTGCTGGCCATGACCCTTTCGGCCGAGAGCCTAGGACGGTGGCCGTGGCTGTGGTCAGGACGGCACGGGGCCAGAGCACCAGGCGCAGACAGCGGGCGCCTCCGGTCCTTGGCAGAGTGAGCCACAGTGTTCCGGATGCTCTGAGTTGATGCTTCAAAACAGCATTCAGGTATCGATCAGAGCTTTGTGGAGCTCGCATGCTTTTATTTTCTGGATTTTTAAAAAAATAACAGGTGTATTAAGTATAATTCACATGCCATACAATTCACCCTTTTGAAGTATGCAATTCAGTGGTTATTAGTGTATTTACAGAGTTGTATAGCAGCCATCACCCCATCTACTTGCAAACATCTGTCACCTCAAAAAGAAGCCCCGTCCCCATCAGCAGTCACTCCCCACCCCCTCCCCAGCCCCTGGCACCCACGAATCCACGTCCTGTCTCTGTGGATCTGCCTGTTCTGGACGTTTCATGTGAACGGAGTCTCACACTTGTGTCCTTCTGTGTCTGGCGTCTCTCACTGAGCATGACGTCCTCAAGGTCCCTCCACGTTGTGGCCCGTGTCACAGCCTCGTGTGATAACTCCACATGTGGATGGACCACGTGGTGTTTATCCATTCTTCCGTTGGTGGACATTTGGGCTGTTTCCACTTTTTGGCCGTTATGAATGATGCTGCCGTGAGCTCTCGTGAATGAGTTTTTGTGTGGACGGGACGTGTTCACTTGTCCCGGGTCGACACCTAGGAGTGGAATTGCTGGGTCCTGTGGCAGCTCTATGTGTAACACTTCAGGAAGCTGCCAAATTGTTTTCTGAAGTGGCTGCACCGTTTCTCAATCCTACCAGCAATGGAAGAGGAGTCCAGTTTGGTATTTTTGATTTGAATTGGTAGGGAGTGGGTGCCATCACTGTTCGGGTGACCATTCAATCCCAGGAATGTGTGTCCCTTTTCCTGAGATCCAGCCCATGCCAGGAGCACATCCCCAGGTGTTGCTGAGTGTCCCCTGGGGGGCAGGGTCACCCCAGGTTGAGAACCTCTGTTGTATAATAATCCTCGCATATTCGGGCTGTCAGCACCTTTTTGTGTTACACATTTTTTTCTCAGTTCCTCTTTTATTTTTGATGTGTTATTACATAGAATGTTTTAAAGTTCGTCGCCAAATTTGTCCTGTCCTTTAGGGCTTCTGATTTTGTGACCTGCTTAGCGAGGCCTCCCCCACCCCGAGGTCACAAGCATTGGCCCGTGTCTTTCTTGCTCCTCGTACTTTCTTGAGTTTTGCTGCAATCTGGACGCAGGGAGGGGGCTGGCGCTGTGTTTCCCCAACGCCCCTGGGGCTGCCGGCCGGCGTGCCCAGTGGGTAGCGCGCAGATCTGGAGCTGCCACCCTGGCTTCTGCTCTCAGCTCCGGGTTATCAGTTGTGTGACCTCAGGCAGGTCACCTCACTGGGGAGTACGCTGTAACAACAGTACCTGCTTCATAGGGTTGCATGCTGGTCAGATGTGCCAGGCACTTTGAGCCCCCGTGCAGCCTCTTCGTCCTGCCGCCAGCTCCAAGGAAGCCCCAAGGCACAATCTGGAAGGAAATGGTGTTCTGGGAGGTCCTTGAACCGGGCTTGGCTCCCGGGGCCGGAACATCCCTCTGTCTGCAGCCCCACCCAGGCCTCTGAGCTCCAAGACAACAGCAAAATTACAAGGCAGATTTGCAGATAAATACAAAGATGATTTTGTTAATGATTATGGTTTTAAATAGTTAATTATGGGCCTTCAAAGGCCCACAAATGTGTGTAAAGTATGGACGGGTTCGCTTGTGTGCCAGGGGTTGCCCTCTGGCTGGGTGGGGGCTGGCTTGGGGGCCCCAGAGGCCTCTGTCGCCTTCTGTCTGTGCCTCCAGGAGAGGTGGCCTTGGCCCAGGGTGCTCGGTACCCCGTTCTCTCCCCTTGTGCCTGAGGTTCCAGAAGGAAGTGCTGGCAGCCGCCTCCTGGGCTTTGTGGTCCTTCGCCCAAGCACTTCCTTTTCATTCTTTTAATAAAAATGTTTTTGGACATAAATTCAGATTCGCCAAAAAGTTGCAAGAATAATACAGAGAATTCCAGGTACCTTTCACGCAGACTCCCCAGGCGGCGACATTCTGCCACATCCGTCTCCATTCCTTTCCTCTGTCTCGCGTTCTCTGCTTTTCCCTAGACTGTTGCAGTTCGCTGCAGACGTGGCCCCCCTGGAGCTCCAGACGCTTCAGCATGTTTCCCGCATCCAGTCATCAAAATCGAGGCATCGACGCTGACCTAGTGCTGCCTTCTGCTCTGCGGGTCCGGTTCCGATTTTGCAGTAATGTCCTTGAGTGCGGAAAGAGAATCCCAGGGTCACGCGTTGCATTCTGCTGTCCTGCGCCTGTTGTTTCTTTTCATCTGGGAAGGTTCCCGAGTCTGTGTTTCACAGCTTTGATGTTTTGAGGAGCACAGGCTTGTTACCCTGTCGAACGTGCCCCCAGGCGGGTTCGTCAGGTGGTTTCTCGGGACCGTGTTCAGGTTATGCACTTTTGGCAGGAACATCACAGGGCCGATCCTGCGTCCTTCGCGGCGCAGGGTATAGGGAGGCCCGTGGTGTCAGTCTGCGCCATCGCTGGTGCTGTTAACCTTGACCCTTGGTTGGGGTAGCGTCGGCTAGGTTTCCCACCATCAGGTTACTATTTTTCTTACTGTTACTAAGTATCTTGTGGGGAGATACTGTGAGCCCGTGCAAACACATTATTACTCCTCAAACCCCGCGTGTTTCAGCAGCCACCACCGATGCGTGCCCAATGGTTCCTGTCCAACCCATCATCCCTTCTGCATTTATTAGCATCGTCTTCCTTTCTCATTTATTTCTGTGGGCGTGGCCTGTGGCCTTGGGGGGCTCTTAGTGGCTCACTAAGTTGTGCCCCAGTGCTGCGTGATTGATTCGGTGCTCACGCGGCCCCAGGCTTGTCCGGCGGGGGCGCTGTGAGGCTGGCTCCTGTGCCAGTTGCCCACGTCCCCATCATTGTCTGAGCACATCTGCCTTTGTGGCACTGAGGTGCTCCCGGATCATCCTGTGGTGTCCCTCCCTGCAGCCCATCCAGGCTCGACTGTCCCCAAGGAGCCCTGGTGCTGTACGTGGGGAATGCCGTGTAGACACCAAGGTCTCGGCGCTCAGTGTGCTCATGGCTGCCGGGATGCCCCTGCCACCAGGCCCGCTAATCAGACAGAGCTGGGACATAGACATGTGCACGCCATACACACATACATGCATATGTTAGTGTGTGTGTACGTGTATGTACACATGTACAAACACACAGACATCCGTTTCTGTGTCCCCCGTGCACCCATCCACACTGACGCCCATGAGTGCACACCGACACCTCCAGCTCCAGTCCCACCCAGGGCCCTGCGTCCCTCTGTGTCACTCTCTTCACTGACAGCGAGGGCCTGGCCGGCGCCCACCGTAAAAGCAGCCTCCAGGGCAGGAGCCAGCGTTTCTTTTATCTTCATCTCGAGGGCACGTCGTTCCCCGACCGTATTCAGAAGTTACGTGGGTTCGTTCTTCCGTGCCCTCCTCCCCTGCTCACTGTGGTCTTACTGTCCGCTTGAAATCAGGTTTGGTTTATTTGTTTCCTTTTGTATTTTGGATTAGGATTTTTTTCCCCCAACTCCTATTGGTTTTGTTTGTTTCTTTGCTCACGTATTCATCGATTCATTCAGTATGTACTAATGGAACATTAGCGTGGTTCCAAAGTCGGGGCTCTACGAAGAAGGCGTGTGGAAAGAAGTGTCATCGACGCTGCCCTCCCGTCCTCACCCCTGCAGGGGAGGAACCTCGGTAGTCTCTGGTCCCGCCTTTGGGTGCGTCTCACAGGAGCAGACGTGGGTGTTTTTTTTATATCCCTGCTTTCTCACACGCAGATCGTGTCGTGGGGGTTTCTTTTGCACTGTGGTCTTTTCCCTTAACAGCGTGTCCTGGAAGCCACTTCATGAGGATGGGGAGATCCCCCCCCTTGGCACAGCTCCACTCCGTTTCCTGCGCGCCGGCTGTGTAGTCTCCGTCTCTCCCCCGCGTGTGGGCATTTAGGTTGTTTCCAGTCTCTTACAGCGAATAACCTGGTGTAGACGGATTTGCAAGGTGGTGGGAGAGTGTCATCCGGGTAGGTTTCTACCGGTGGGATCGCTGGGTCGGAAGAGAGCTGCAGAGGTGTTTTGCTGTGACAGCGTCCGCCTGGCATCGTCCCTCCCGCCCTCCCCGCTGTGTGGTCCGGGAGGGCTGGTTCCCGGCCTCGCCAGCAGAGCGCGCTGTTCCCGTCTAAAGCCCCCGCCAGCCCCTGAGCTGCAAAGTGGGTCATATGGTAAAGGCCACCTTTTAAATCTCTGCTGTGACTTTTGTCTTCATTGCTTTTCACCCATTTTTTTTTTTCTATTGGATTTTTGACTTTGACCCCCTAACTTAAAACTCCAATGTCTGTATCAGGGATCTGGGCCCTGGTGGCATGTGCCACAGTAGGACATTCCCTCAGTCTCCTGGTTGCCTTTGCCTTTGTTTCATTTTTGTTTTTGACGGGGGGGTGTTTTGGTTTTTGTCTTGCAGGTTTTCTTTTTTTTTTCTTTTCTTTTTTTAAGCATAGTCACATTTCTGAATCTTGTCTCTCTTCGCCGCTGGCTCTGCACGCTAGTTGGAAGGACTTTTCCTGCGCCGAGGCCGGGGAGTGCCCCGCACCTTCTCCGGGAGCCGTGTGGCTTTGTTCCTCGCCTTCCGAGCTCTCATCTGTGGGCAGCTCCTCCTCACGAATGGTGCGGGGTAGGAGCCGCCTCACTTTGTTTTTCCCTAGATGGCCACGCAGTTGTCCCGGCACCATCGATTGGACGGTGCCTCGTCACCCCAGTCTGTCCCCACCTTCGTTCCCTGAGGCCAGGTGCTCTGCTGGGCGAGAGTTCTCTGTCCTCCTCTCCCTGGGTCCCTCTGGCTTCTCTCCAGGGACGGTTTGGTATCTTTTAGGGTCTGTGGACTTTGGTGCACAGTGCTGATTAGCAGTTACCACGCGGCGGTGACAGCCTGTGTCCTGCAGGGCAGCCACGCTGGCAGGGACGCAGGAACTCCTTTAAGGATTCTTTTTTTTTTTGAGACAGAGTCTTGATCTGTCGCCCGGGCTGGAGTACAGTGGAGTCATCACAGCTCACTGCAGCCTCCAACTCCTGGGCTCAAGCGATCCTTCTGCCTCAGCCTCCCAGAGTGCTGGGATTATAGGCGTGTGCCGCCATGCCCGGCCTACAGATGCTTTTAAATTCTTTTCTTCTGGGGGTGGGGGTGGGTGGGTAAAGAGACTCACGGGAACTCGTCCGGTGCATGGGACTTGCCATTTCCACAAGCCAGTGCCTGGTCCTCCTGCCACCCGCAGCTGCCCTGTTACTTCCACAGTCCAGACCCTGTGCCCTGCCACTGGCCACCGTCGCCTCCTCACCCGGCCCAGAGCGCAGAGTCTGCAGTGGGCTTGTCCTCACTGCCCGCCCCACTGGGTCCCTGGCCCTTCCCAGCCCTCACTGCATGTTGGCACGTCCGTCTGTGCCTGCACTTGCGACGTGAGCCATCACCGGCCCACGAGGTCCAGGTGTGGCCCAGCCTGGCAGCTTCCTGGAGCAGGGCTTGCAGCGGGCGGTGCTGTCCCCGGGGCATGCTTAGCAACATCTGGAGATGGTTCTGGCTGTCGTGACCAGGGGTGTAGATGTAAACGTTCCGCAGCCTAAATTTCAGCCACTTGAAGACACCTTAGGCTGTAAGACGCACCCCTGCTCCATGCCCACGGGGAGTCCAAGAGCAGAGCCCTGGTTAGCGCTGGGACAGCAGGCCTCATCATACCCACGGGGCAAGTGTGAGAGGTCACTGCACAGGGGCTGTGCGCGGGGTGAGGGAGGATGGGAAGGCGGGCTGGTTTCCAGAGGAAAGGCCGTGTTTGGACAAACCCCCACCACACAATGACTCGCCCCCTCTCTGAAATTGGATTTTGCCAGCATCTCGTTCGTCTGTTTGCTAGCCCTGGCCGCCCTTGGAGAGGGCCACTGTTTGTTCTGAGACTTTGTCTCGTTTGCTAATGCTGTCCGTCAGCAATGCCACAGTATCTTCAGTGGTTGCAGGTGGGTACTGGCCCCAGGTGATGGAGATGCCACCCCTGACCCCTTCTGGAAGACACCTTCAAAATGATCACAAGCAGCCAGACCTCAGAGGCTGCCCATGTAGAAGAAACATGGGACTTTGGTGCCGAAACCAGGAGCATCCTGGCAAACCGGGACAAGTTGGTCACCCTCACCCTCGGCACAGGGTGCATGCCAGGCCTGGTGCAGGAGCGGGGGTGCAGGGGAACCTTCCTCTCACCCCGATCGAGAGGCTCCTGCCCCCCTGGAAGAGGTCACCCCACCAGAGATGTCTGTGCAGTGTCCTTTTCAGCATGCCGAGTGTGCCGGGCTGTCCCCCAGCGTGTGGCACACACCTCCTTGGTGTCCCGTCTGTACCTGGAACCCAGCGCGAAGCGTCCTGGTCCTGGTCCCGGTGCTCGAAAGTGTGTCTGTCTGTGCAGCCCACCCTGTGGCTGCGTGCAGAGGTGTTGGCAGCCTTCTGCTGCCCAGACCCCCGAGTCAGGAGGAGCCTGGCGCTGGGCCTCTGCGCCTTTCTCCAGGTAGATACCTGGGCAGGTCTTTGGCTTTCTCCATGGTCCTCTGACCTCACTGGACTTGGCTGTCTTAGAGCCTTGTGATGGGGTGAGGAAGGAGGCGGAGCCCTCTCGGGACTGGGGTGGTGAACGGCAGCTCTTCGCGCACTCTGCCGGCTTGGGCAGGGTCTGGAAGGCGCTGGACGCTCGCTGTGTGGTGGCGGCTTCTTGTCTTCCTCTCACTCTGTCGCTATGACGTTGAGCATCTTTTTGTGCAATCGTCGGCCATCTGTGTGTCCTCTTTGGAGAAGTGTCTGCCTGAGTCCTTTGCCCATTTTCCCACTGGGTTGTATTTTTGTCGTTGCTGAGTTGTAAGAGCTGTTGGTGTATCCTGGATACTCGAACCTTCCCAGATAGATGATTGGCCAGTACTCTCTCCTGTGTCGTAAGCCGTCTTTTCACTTTCTTGGGGGGACCCTTTGAAGCACAACATTGTACTTATCTCGTTTTTCTTTTGTCCCGTGCACTTCTGTTGTCGTATGCAGGAAATGTGCCTAATCCAAGGTCATGAAGATTGATTCCTGTGTCATCTTCTAAGAGTTTTGTAGCTTTGCACTTACATTTAGATCTGTAGTCTGTTTTGAATTCTTTTTAATATACGGTGTGAGGTCAGGGTCCACCTTCAGCCTTGTGCATGTGGATATCCAGTCGTCCCAGCACCATTTGTGGAAAAAACTATTCTTTCCCCATTGAGTGGTCATGGCATTCTTCTAGAAAAGCAACTGGCTTTAAATGTGCGGGTTTATTTCTGGACTAGCAACCCTCTCCCACCGGTCTGTGTGTCTGTCCTTACCCGGCACCATGCTGTCTCGATTACTGTGGGCTCGTCACCCTGAGTTATTTCATAGCTAGTCTTTGGTGTGGACGTTTAGGAAAAATGCGCTTCTTACATTTTCCATGTAGGGACCGAAATTAGAGACTAGAGCCTTCTGTGTTGGGGTCCAGAAACCTCTAGCTGTCCCCGGCTTCCCTGACCAAGCTGTCACAGCATCCTCAGTTGGATTTTTTTTTTTTTGAGACAGAGTCTCACTCTGTTGCCTGGGCTAGAGTGCCGTGGCATCAGCCTAGCTCACAGCAACCTCAAACTCCGGGGCTCAAGCAATCCTCCTGCCTCAGCCTCCTGAGTAGTTAGGACTACAGGCATGCGCCACCATGCCCGGCTAATTTTTTCTATGTATTTTTAGTTGTCCAACTAATTTCTTTCTATTTTTAATAGAGACGGGGTCTCGTTCTTGCTCAGGCTGGTCTTGAACTCCTGACCTTGAGTGATCCTCCCGCCTTGGCCTCCCAGAGTGCTAGGATTACAGGCGTGAGCCACCGCGCCCAGCCTTAGTTGGATTTTTTATCAGTAAGGATACGGAAGATTTGGAGAAATACGTGCAAATCAGAGACTCTTTCCCCAGGATGCAAAACAAAGGTGGATGAAAAAGATCAGTTTTTCAGTTCTTTCAAACAGGAAGGATCTGAAACGTGTATTTCGCAGGCTTGGTCTTCAATAGGTCCTCGAAATGGATTGTGGCATGGGGTCCACTTGCCTTCTGTTGGGTTTGGATCTTTTTGCAGCCGGACTCTCCTCTCGCCGCTGACATCTGCTATGCTGTGAGCTTCAGAGGACAGAGGTCCAGGTGGCGGTTGGATTTTTTTTCCTTAATGTTTTATTTTGCAATAATTTTAGATTTACTGAACTGTTGCAAAGACGGAACAGAGTGTTCCACGTACCTTTCATTCAGCTTCCCTGATGTTAGCATCTTACGTAACCACAGAAGAATGCTCCAAATTAGCAAATTACGTGGTGCGATGCCATTTACTGAACTGTAGATTCTATTAGGCTTCCACCACTTGTCCCACTAATGTCCCCTTCCTGGTCTAGGACCATATCTGGGATCCCATGTGGCATTTAGTCTCAGGCTCCTCTGGGCTGTGCCAGACACTGTCTTGTTTTTGTTTTGAGACAGAGTCTCACTCTGTTGCCTGGGCTAGAGTGCCGTGGCATCAGCCTAGCTCACAGCAACCTCAAACTCCTGGGCTCAAGCGATCCTTCTGCCTCAGCCTCCCGAGTAGCTGGGACTACAGGCATGTGCCACCATGCCCAGCTAATTTTTTCTATGTATTTTTAGTTGTCCAACTAATTTCTTTCTATTTTTAGTAGAGACGGGGTCTCACTCTTGCTCAGGCTGGTCTTGAACTCCTGACCTTAAGTGATCCTCCTGCCTCGGCCTCCCAGAGTGCTAGGATTACAGGCTTGAGCCACCGCGCCCGGCCTCAGACACTGTCTTTCCTTGTCTTTTGTGACCTTGGCACTCGCGAAGAGTCCTGGTCAGGTATTTAATGCATTGTAGAATGAACTTCATTTGGCGTCGTCTGTGTTTTCTCGTGATGGGACTGGGATTCTGGGTGTTTTCTGGAAGGTGTCGCAGGGGTGGCATTGAGTCCTCCCGGTGCAGCGTATCAGCAGACACCTTGACGCAGCGGCGTCTCATCGCTGGTGCTGTCGACCTTGGTCGCCTGGCCGAGGTGCTGTCAGGTGTCCCCGCTGTAAAGATACTCCTCTTCCCCCTGGGACCGTGAGACCACGCAGACACCTGTCCTTCAGTCTTCTGCCTGTTGATTCCCGCATCTCCCCGTGGGTCCTGCCTGCAGGGATTATTACCGTGGGGTCGCAACAGTGATGTCGTGTGACCCTCATCCCTTCCACACTTACCAGAATTCTTCTGTGGAGGAGAACCGTCCCCTCTCCCCCGCTTACGGATTACATGTAAAGTTTCCTGTGAGTAGGGACTGGTGTGTGTTTGCCCTGTGGGTTATAATCCAGTACTTTGCTGTCACGCTATCTTTGCCTTGGCCATCGGGCCGTCCTTCCCATGTCCTTTCTGGGCATCCTGTCCTCTGCTGAGCATTTCCTGTACGTGTATGTCGTTGTGTATTTGTCTGTTTTCAAAAACCCGCGAGTTCAAGCTGATCGGGCGTGGAGTGTTCAAATTGTGGGCCTGCCTGAGGCTCTGGGTGGCTTCCCCCCACCGGTGGGGGTACACGGGGTCCTCTGCAGCAGGGAGGACCTTCCTGGTGGGCTGAGGCTTGGGTGGGAGGCAGGAAATGACATGTCCCTGTCGAGGACCACTTCAGGCTTGTGGCCGGGGGAAGCGTAGGCAGCGCTGGGCACGGAGCCATCGGGGTTAGGCCACCGAGTGAGTGTCCGGCTAAGGGGCCCAGAAAATGCCCGGATAACCCCTCTCTTTGACCCGTGCCCAGCCCGGGCAGGAGGTGGCCCGTGTGGTCTGGTGGGGGCCCAGCCTGGGCTGCTGGGGGGTCCGGTGGCCGGGACCAGCTCCGTTTGGCGTCCCTGGTGCTGGTGCTGTGGTGCAGCCTGATCCCTGCGGCTTGTCTGTCCCGGCCCTTGGCGGAGGGGCCAGCCGGCCAGCCGTGGTGCCCGCTGCTCCCGTCAGCATCCACGCGCCCAGGGTCTGCGCATGCGGAGTGGCGGCTGTTACGTCATCATCAGGCTCCGCCCTCTCGGCGACGCTAGTGTCTGCGCCTGGAGCTGTCACCACAGCCTCTGGTCTCGCTGCAGCCGGACTCCCCTTGCCAAGTCTGTTCCTAGTGCCCCAGACTTGCCCAGAATCCACAGCGAGGCCAGCGGGCCAGGCCTGTCGTAGGACAGTCACACCCCGCCTACCTCGGCCCCTTTTTTTTTTTTTAATTATCAGACTTTATTTTTGGAACAATTTTAGATTTGCAGAGACATTGGACAGGCAGTACAGAGAGTTCGTGTCTGCTCTCCCTTCCTTATTGTTAACATGTCACCTCAGTGTGGTCCAGTCGCCACAGTTAGCGGGTGAGTTAAAGTCCACACCTTACTCAGGTTTCCTCTGTTTTCTACCCAGGAGCCCCCGTGGCACTCACAGTCCGGTGTCCTCAGGCTCCTCTGGGCACCAATGGCTTCTCAGGCGCCCCTTGTCTCTGACGCCCTGGGCAGGCCTGGGGAGATGTCAGGATGCCCCCCGACTGGGTTCGTCCGTGCTCTAGTGGTTAGAGGGGTGCTGGGTGCGGGAGGAGGCCTTGGGGGTGGGTCCTCCCCATCACCTCCTGTCAGGGTCAGGGGTGCACACCGCCACCGTGACTTGCTTTGACCAGCGTGGCTGCTGCGGTGGCCCATGGCCACCTGGCTGCACTCGCATTGGTTGGGTTTCCCACTGTAAAGTCACTGTTTTCCCTGCTGTCCATCTGGGCACTTTAGGAAGTGGGGAGCTGCCTGTGCCCTCTGACCCCTCACCTCCGACTGCCTGGCCAGGCGCGTGTCAGAGCCTGTGGCCGGGTTTCAGGGTCCCAGAGCCTCCAGAGTGGGCGCCGGCTGGCCTCGGGGGCACTCCCGCCCCTGAGGGAACAGTGGGGACCAGCCCGACCTCTCATCCGTGGTGGACAGGGGTTGGGGTAGACGGAGGCCTGTGCTCGGGCTAGCGCTCTGGGAGGCCAAGGTGGGAGGATAGCTTGAGGTCTGGAGTTCGAGACCAGCCTGAGCAAGAGCGAGACCCCATCTCTACTAAAAATGGAAAAATTAGTCGGGTGTGGTGGCACATGCCTGTAGTCACAGGTCCTCGGGAGGCTGAGGCAGGAGGAGTTGGAGGCTGCTGCGAGGGATGATGACGCCACGGCACTCCAGCCCAGGGGACAGAGTGAGACTCTGTCTCGTAAAAAAAGAAAGGAAAATCAGTTGAATGGATCGTGCCCAATAATTTTAAAAACCACATTAAAATAAGAAAATGTCAGAGTACCTTGCATGTTGTGAAGATATTGCAAAACTTGTGTTGTTTAAAACTCCTGGGGAACCGTAGAAAGTGTGCAGCAAAGCCGGGCGTCAGACCCACGGAGGGGACACCGGAGTTGCTTCTGAAGCGCGAGGCGACCTGGGCCGAGGGCCGGCCCGAGTGGGGGCTCAGACACCGCAGGGCCCACACGCCTGGGTGTCCTGGGAGCCTCGGGCGTCAGATGGTGAAAGGCATCAGGGCCACCGCCAAGGCTTGCGGTCCTGTCCCGCGTCTGTTAGGGAGCGCTCAGTGTCTCTGCCTGGGGTGTGCCTTGACACCTGGGGGTGTGGCACAAGACTGCACCTTCCACACACGCTTCTCCTTAGAAGGGCAGAACTTGAAAATCTCTCAGTAGCTCTCTGGGTCGTAAGGCTTCCAGAAGTTTCCTTGGTTTAACTTGATTGTTCATGGAGACTCTCACTACCTCAGCCGCTGGCTTTTAGGGGCTGAGCTTAAAATGGGCCGTCTCTGGAAGACTTTAATGGGTAAAGTGCTACGGTTACGGGTTTTCACGTCCTTGAAAATCGATATGGATTTGGAAAAATCCGAATAAGGACAAGTGTCCTTGGGCTCTGCAGTGGGTAGGAGTCTAATTTAGAATTAAAACCTGAGTCTGTGATCAGGTTAGTTAATCCTGCTTTTATTTGCACATTTTAGGAACCGTCGCCGTTGCTGGAGGTGCCGACAGAAATCCCAGCGGTTACTGGAGCGACCCCAGCTATCGGACACAGCCGGGAACCTTGAAGGAAGTGAGTAGGTGGGACAGCCCGGTGGCTGCAGCCTCCTCCCGGGGTGGCCGTCAGACCCGCACGCCCAGAGCAGGTGGTGCCCCTCCCGGTTCTGAATTCCTGGACGTCGGGGCCGGGCTGTCTGTGGACTGCGTCCATGGGCGGGGAGGTTCTTCTGGACAGTTCTGTACTGGGTCCGCATGCTCCGTGCTCGCATCTCACTCTTGGGGGCGCTGCCCCGTCCACACTGTGGTCATTGGCCAGGGGACACCTCTTGTGGGCTGGTGGGCGTATCTCCCCACCCCCACCATGCAGGAAGTGGGAATGATTTACAGTGGAGGGTCTCTAAGAATGGGAGACTCCTCGTAAGTGCTGTTGGAGGAATTCCCTGCCCAGCTGCTCCAGGCTTCAGTTCCGTCTGCTGTGCTTTCCTAATGAAGCCAGGACAGTGGGTTTCAAAGAGGTGGCCTCCGGCAGTGGCCCAAGGGGACCACTCTCAAGAAGAGAGGGAACGGTGTCATCACATTGGCTCACGTCCACAGGGGCCTAGCCACGACAGGGTGGGAGGGTATCAGGCGTGGCACCTCCTGGGCTCCTCGTGGTGAGTCCTTGGTGGCTGTCACTGCTGGCTCCATGCCACGAAGGAAATGCTGCCTCACGGTCAGGGCTGCTCTTGGGTTCTGTGTCACCATGGTGCTCCCCTGGGCCAGAGGGATGAAGGTGCCCGTGCAATGGCCCATAGCTAGGCTGGGCTGGAACTGGGGCCCTCGTGCCAGACACGGTGCGTTTTCTGGTCTGCGTGACGCAGGCACTCTGGGAGGGCGGTGGGGAGCTTCCTTCTGGAAGGGGTGCAGCAAAGGAACAGGCTTCAGGCATCTGGAGCAGGGGCGGCAAACTATGGCCCACGGACCAAATCTCACTCACTGCCTGTTTTTGTAGATGAGGTTTATTGGCACCGGGCCACGTCCGTTTATATATTGTCCATGGATGCTTTCTCCTCACCGTGGTGGAATTGGATAGTTTTGACAGTGTGCGACCCGCAAATCGGAAAACATTTCCTCTCTGGTCCCGTGCAGAGCGGGGGTGCCTGTCCCGGCTGTTTAGGTGAACTCATTACTGGCTGGGGCTGGGTGGACGAGGCCCTCGAGGAGCTGGTTTGGAAACCATTGGTTCTCACTGTGCCTCCTGAGATGCTGCTTTTGCCCTTAAATCCTGTGCCGCTTCACATGACGGGCAATTCTCTGACTTGCCTGTTCCTTGGTACCAAACCTGGGCAGCACCTACCGAGCAAGTCGCTTGCTCTGTGCAGCGGTTTTTTAATAATCCCTCGCGACGATGCTGACATCGTCATCGATTACTGTCTCCCTCGATAAAACCATTTCATTTTGTTTAATTTAATTTGATTTTTTGAGACAGGGTCTCACTCTGACACCCAGGCTGGAGAGCAGCGGTGTCATCGTAGCTCACTGTAACCTCAAACTCCTGGGCTCAAGCGATCCTCCTGCCTCAGCCTCCCAAGTAGCTGGGACTACAGGTGTGCACCATGCCCAGCTAATTTTTTATTTTCTATAGACACAGGGTCTCGCTATGTTGCCTAGGTTGGTCTTGAACTTGGCTTCAAGCGATCCTTGCTGCTCAGCCTCCCCAAATGCCGGGATGGCAGGCGTGAGCCACCACACCCCACCTCGAGTACGTTAAGAGACGCTGTGAACATCTGTCGTTTACCTCTGTCTGCTTTCCACGGAGTCCCCAAGCAGCGGACACGTGATGGTTCACTCACTTTCTCTCCCGCAGTTTGGGGCGCTTGGGTGGAAGGACAGCGTTGAGCCTGGGCAGCCCCCGCTGGTGCAGATGGGTAGTGGCGTCGCTCGGAGGCAGCGACTTGGACCACATGGGGTTTTGTTCTGAGCGGTGTATTCACTCTGCGTGGGAGAGGCTCCCGCAGGCCAGGACTGTCAGTCAGATGGCTATCACCTTCCGAGGGTGTGGCCCTTGTCACGGTCTCCTGGGGATCAGTGATGGGCTGGGCCTGGCCCCAGGTAGCTCCAGGTGTCATGCCTGCCCTTGCTCGTGCCAGCTCTCATGGACGGAGGGCGCAGGCGGCAGGACCTCCACCCGAGGACCGTCATTCCTCAAGCTTGCGCCTCACGCCTCGTGGCTCCATCTGAGGCCTCCGCGCTTGCTTGTCCCGACACCCCGGCCTGAGTGTCCCGGGAAGTGACAAGGCATAAACCTCGCTCCCTGGACATCTGCTGGTCAGAGTCCAGCCTGCAGGAACGCTGGTGCCACATCAAGGGGCAGGCCGTGGACGGTCGGGAGCCAGCGCTGGTGCCTGCTCTGCCAGCCTCGCTCAGGCTGCTCGCCGTCCCCAGGAGTCAGCCTGTGACCAGGAACGGCAGCTCTCCTGCTCTGTGACCTGGAGCCCCGCCCACATCTGTTTTTGTCGGGGGAGGGTGGGGTTGGTGTAGCTCACTCCAGTTTCTGATTTTCTGGAACCTGCTTTTGACTGAATGAGCAGACTCACGCGTCTTGCCCGAGAGATGCACCGGGCTGCAGCAGCGCTGGGCAGGGAGGGGCTGGAGGGATGTGGCGATCGTTACATTACTTTGCATGATACATTTTTTACATGGCGGTTGTGGTGGACTGAATAATGGGGCCAGAGATGTCCGTATCTTAATCCCCGAAACTGTGGATCTGTCACCTCGCATGGCAGAAGGGACTGTGCAGATGGATTGAGTTAAGGACCTTGAGAAGGGAGGTCGCCCTGGGTGACCCGGGGGCCCAGTGTCAGCACAGGGTCCTCCCACGAGGGGGGCAGGGGGGTCGGAGGCAGAGAGACTGGAAGATGCTGCGCTGCTGGCCCTGGAGGGGGAGGAAGGGCCCCGAGCCGAGGGACGCGGGCAGCCGCTGGACGCCGGGAAAGGGGGAACCTCCAGGAACCCACTTGAGTGAGATCCATGTTGGATTTCTGATCTCTAGAGCAATAGGAGAATGATAAATTTATGGTGTTTCGCCCTCTGAATTTGTGTCACTCGCTACAGGAGCGCTAGCAAACCATGCACAGGCTTCCGGGAAGCTCCTTGTCCTGTGTCTCTTAAGTTAGGCCAGTCGTCAGCTCACAGCCACCCCTCCAGCCTCAGTCCTTTGGTGCCATGCGAGCCCCCATCCAGGCAAGCTCGCCTTCCTCTCTCGAATTTGTATTGCTTCTGTTTTTTGGTTTTTTTTTTTGAGACGGAGTCTCACTGTGTTGCCCGGGCTAGAGTGCTGTGGCGTCAGCCTAGCTCACAGCAACCTCAAACTCCTGGGCTCAAGCGATCCTCCGGCCTCAGCCTCCCGCGTAGCTGGGACTACAGGCGTGTGCCACCACGCCTGGCTAATTTTGTCTATATATTTTTAGTTGTCCAGCTAATTTCTTTCTATTTGTTAGTAGAGACGGGGTCTCGCTCTTGCTCAGGCTGGTCTCGAACTCCTGGGCTCAAGCCATCCTCCCACCTCAGCCTCCCAGAGTGCTGGGATTACAGGTGTGAGCCACCACGCCCGGCCCACATTCAGATTTTAATAAACTAGAATGACAATCTTTAAAACAAGCGTTCTAGCCTATAATGAACATAGTGTATGCAGTGATTTAAACATTCAGAACCATATATTATACTGCAAAAGCAAACAGCACAGCACTCGCCACACTCACCGTTATTTCCTGTGACCACTACCTCCAAAAATGAAAATACAAAACAGTAAAATGCACCTATGGTTTTTTCATATATATAGTCTATATATATTATATATATTCTTACAACATCTATAATACATATTTATAATATATACATACATTTTAGACATTTTAGACATTTTTAAATGAATCGTCATCATTATCTCCAAAAGAGATTTACAGCGAGAATACCGGCAGGTGGGGGCGGGCGTGGGCAGGGGAGCCGAGGGAGAGACGCCCAGGGCCAGGCGGGGAGGGGCGGGGTCCTGAGGGAACCCTGTCTCGAGGTCCTTTATCGTCTCTGCGGAGTCCCTTTTGCCGTGTAGGGGAACAGATTTGGGTTCCTGGGGGTTGGGGCGTGGCTGTCTTTGGGGGCATCATTCTGCCCACACTCTCCTTGTCCACACCGACCCTCTGCTGCTGCACCCCCACCCCCACCCCCGACCTGCCTCTTGGGTGGGGGGCTACCCTCCCTCTGGCTGCTGCTCCTCAGGACAGGACCCCCGGTCAGCCTCGACCCCTTCCCCGTCAGCAAGTCTGTTGGCCCCGCCCACCCTGCGCCCTCCCTCCCTCTGCCCTGTGTGGAGGGACCCCGTGCAGCATGAAGCCACGGGGCCCCTTGTTCTAAAATGGTTACGAATCTCAAGGTGGGGACTGCAGGTGTGGCAGCCGGGGCCTGCGCTCAGCAGACGGGGAGGAAGGGTCTTCCCCGGAGGCTGTGCCTGGCCAGACAGGTGCGGAAGTGCCGGGCGCGCAGAGGCCAGCCGAGGTTGGCGTTTGCACACTCGCTTTGGCTTAGTTACACACGTGTGTTTTCTGCCAGAGCTGCTTGGTGTGCACCGTGGGCATCGTGGCACCTCAGCCCTAAGTCACTCAGCAACATCCTAAGTGGGACGATTTCACAGTAACCATGGAAACTAACCACGCTGCCATAGTGGGTCTGACACTGGCCCCTTTCCTCCGTTCCCCGCTTGTCCCCGACCGACCGTGTCTTTGGGAAGCTTTCTCTTTGCAGGGCGGGCGGCCTCTCCTGCGCCTCTCTTAGTTGAGAAGAGCCTCGCTTTTCTTACTTTGCGAGCGCAGGAGAACTTCGTTCGTTCCTTTTTCCCTCTCCCCTTCCCTCGCTCCCTCCCTCTCTCTCTTTCTCTTTTTTTAATTGTTGGTAACAGCGTTATGGGGTATAATTCATAGCCCTGCAGTTCACCGATGGAAAGTGTCCAATTCTGTGGTTTTTGGTACGTGCATTCACGGAGTTGGGTGCCCGTCGCCACAGTTTTGGAACATTTTCATTTCCCCACAGAGAAGCCCCTTCGCCTCGGTGCGGCCCCGTCTGTGTCTGGCGTCTCTTCCTGAGCACGACGTCCTCAAGTCCATCCCCGCTGTGGCCTGTGTCGGAGCCTGCTTCCTTGTCGCCGCTGGGTGACATTCCAGCGTGTGGCTGGGCCAGGCGTGTTGATCGTTTATTGGCTGACGGACATCGGGTCGCTTCCGCCTTTAAGCTGTTGTGCGTCCTGCTGCCACAAACGTGGGTGTGCAAGATGTTGGGGGGACAGATGTTTTCGTTTCTCTTGGGCACGTACCCAGGAGTGGCACTGCCGAATCACGGGTGACTTGTGTCCCACATGTTGGGGACCTCCAGGCTGTGCTCAGGGCTCCTTCCTACCTCCCAGCAGCGGCACAGGAGGCTCCAATCTCCCCACAGCCTCGCAACACTGCCTGTCGCCATCCTGACGCTGGCATCCTGGCGGGGCAAGGTGTATCTCACTGTGGTTCTGATGTGCATGTGCCGATGCCAGGTGATGTGGAGCACCTGTCACCTGCTCACTGGCCATCTGTCTGCTTTGGACACAGGTCCCCTCAAGCCTGGGGCCCGGTCCTTAGCTGGGCTGTTTGTCTTTCGTGGTGCCTGGAGCCTGTCCCTCTGCCCAGGCAGCTCCTTGAGCTCCCTCACGGGGGCGCAGCGTGGTCCTGTGTCCCTGTCCCCGGGTCCCAGGGCTGGCTTTCAGTGTGATTCCTTTTACAGTTTTAGGTGTGCATGTGTGTCGAGGTCATGGAGTTACGAACCATTTTAATTTTCTTTGTTATAACTTACCTACTAAAAACGTTTCCAAAGGCATAAATAAGGCAAAAAAAAAAAAAAAAACAAACAAAAAAACCATGCCCAGTCAACCCCTGAGCTGCCTTTAGGGGACGGTGGTGGGCGCGCGTGGGTGTCCTGCCCGGCACACCTGCAGGAAGCTGCTCCCTTCTCCCCCTTCCAGACACACAGCCCGTCTCTGCCCTGTGGGTTTTGGTGCTCGAGAGCTACCGTGGGCGTTTGGTCCCCCGACATTGCCGCGTGTGCTGCCAGCCGCCAGGGGCAGCCGCGCACCTTCCAGGTGCCCCCCTAGCCCCTTGTGAGGAATGGGGAGCCCCCTGTTTCATACACGATGAGCCTGAGGCGCTGAGGCACCCCCGGGCCTCCCAGCCAAGCTGGGATGTCGCAGGATCCACGTGGCACAGGGCCACCCACTGCAGAAGCAGGTGGGCCTTGGGCGGCCTGGTGGTCAGAGCTTGGTGTGACGGGCTCCTGGGAGTGTGTGGACACTGGGGGACAGGGGAGGCCACGTATGAGCCACCCAGGATGAGGCTGCTGGGAGTGACTGTGCCCGGCGCCCACCACCCCGGTGCCACAGGGAAAGGGGTCCCAGCAGAGCCTGGCTGGGCTCCCAGCCCCAGCTGCCCACCTGCCGCACAGCCTAGGCCGGCGACTTTACCCCCTGGGCCTCTGTGCCCTCCTCGGTCAGCTGAGCTGAGGAGTCACCACGTGGAGGGACCTGGCTGGTGCTGGGGCAGCATGGTGGCCTCCAGCGGGGCAGCCTCCCGGGCAGGCAGCCGGGCACAGCCGGGGACCTGCGGTGCCGCTCTGGGGGGTGTTTGCGACAAGCGCTTTCCCGCGAACACTGTCGCGTCTGCAGGTCTGCAGGGCGCTCTCCTGTGCTCCTGCCCCAGCGCGTGGCCGCGCACGTCCCCAGTGCCTCCTGTGCCGACTCCGGCATCGCAGCTGTTCTGCGGCAGGAGCCGCGAGGACCCACTGCACAGAGCTCTTAGCAGCAGTCAGCGGAGGTGTGGCCGCCAGCGAAGCTCAGCTGCTGCCCCCGCCTCAGCCCTGTCCCCGGCCCTGCTTGGGCGGACAGAGGGCTGCAGGGAGCCGGCGCGGCGTCCCCAGGCTTTGCCTCCGCCTGGACCTGGACCGAGGTGCGAGCCCAGCTGGGCTTCCGCAGCCAGCCCCGCGTCGCATTCCTGGGCGCGTGCTGCCCTCTGGCGTCCGCTGCGGGGAGTGCTTTGGGTAGTGGGGGCTGCGTCTTGGCAACGTGGGATCCACTTCCGGCACGGGGTGGCTTCCCGCCTTGCCCTCTCTGTCCCCACATCACTTTGGGGGTTGTAGGTGGGGATGTGGGTTTCCTTAACCTTTTTCTAAGTTTGTGGGTTTGTGTGCACTTGGGTTCTCATCTTTTCCAAAACCTAGAGGGATGCCGTAGTTTTTCTACCTCGCATTTGGAGAATTTAATCTGCCAAGGGGGACCTTTTCCCTGCGTCTCTGACCAAAGCGTCTTCCTGGTTGGGGCGGGAGCTGCTCCAGCCTGTTTATAACCCGCGGCGACTCCGAGCATCTCTGACGGCGGGACACGCGCCACACTGGCCGTCCTTCTGCCCTCCTGGTTCAAGGGTCCTGCCCTGGTTCTGGGTTCCGTTGCCAGCAGCCAGGCCAGTCCCCGAGTGCCCCAGAGATGCTCACGGTGGACCCTGCCCCTGGTGGCGGGTCCTCCTGCCTGCCAGCGTGAGAAGAACCCGGTCACGCGGCCTCGCTCGCCTCCGAGACCCCAGCAGGCGCCGTCGCCTGTGCCTATCTGGCTCCGAGGTGGCTGTACTGATATATTGATCTGAAGCCAACGCCAGCCACCGTAGATGAGTCCCTGATAAGAAAAGCTTTTATTTCCGAGGGCCCCTGGTTTAAAATTAGTGCACTAGCTTCCACTATCGCCGTGGCTTTGAAAACTAGGACGCCTCTGCTTTTAATTAGTTGAAGTCATCGCGGTCTTTTGTGCCCGGTGCAGAGCGATGAGGCCGCGCACAGGTTTCTCTCTCGCCCCAGCTTGGCTTCCAGGGCCCGGCGGCCTTTGTCCTCCTGGCGGCTGCAGTATTTTTAGTGCCTTCCCAGGGAGGAGGGCCTCCGAGGGACAGCGTGGCGGCACGGGTTGTTCACCCTCTCTTGTCTTCCTTCCACAGGTGTGGCGCCCACGCAGCTGCAGCCATGGGGTCCGAGGACCACGGGGCCCAGAATCCCAGTTGTAAAATCATGACGTTTCGCCCAACCATGGAAGAATTTAAGGACTTCAACAAATACGTGGCCTACATAGAGTCGCAGGGAGCCCACCGGGCAGGCCTGGCCAAGGTGGGTGACGCCCCGTACTGGCGCTGCTCTCCCTCAGCCCGGGGCGGCCCCGAAGGCAGCGCCCGTGCATGTGCTAATTTGTCGGTTGGACCGCTCTGAACCCCAGCACGTGTTCGTGGAGTTCTCACGACATGCCAGGCACCGTTCTAGGCCCCGGAGTTGAGAAGCGGTCAGCGCAGGCCCAGCCCCGTGGGGTGGCGGGCTGGGGTGGGGACACAGAGCCGTGCTGCTGTGAGTCCCGCCTGGGACATCTCACCCGAGGGGTGTCAGGAGTCCAGGAAGCCTTTCCTGGGGGAGTTGTGCTGGGGGCGGCCTTATTTTTTCTATTTCTAGTCGAGCAATTTTTGTTTCCTGGGACGATAAAGCCCGGCCAGGGTCAAACAGGGCAGGTGGAGAGTGAGGTGTCCCCTCCCCGTCGCCAGCCCCCTCCCCGGAGGCAGCGCTGTTGCTGGTTTCTTTTGTCTCTTTCCGAGAGCATCATGCACGTGTGTTTTCCTGTGCACGTGTGTGAGGACAGATAGACCGACATGCCCCACGTTGCTGCTAAATATAAACGGTGGCACGTGGCTCCCGTACGCATTTAGCAGCGCCTGGAGGTGGCCCTGGTGTGTGCTTCCTGGAGTTGGCGTGAGCCTGCCTGCGAGGCGCTCACAGCACAGTTCAGAAGGTGAAACATCTGTGTGTGCTGGGTTCTTCGAGTCACCTGCTGCTTGACTCTCACTTCATCAGGGACCTCGTTCTCTGTCCCCTAGACGGGCCGGCAGGCGATCCATGCCGTGTGTGGGTAGCGAGTGCTTTCGGCTCGGGGGGCCGCTGCACGCAGTGCGAATGGGCGCAGGATGTGCCAGTAAAACCACTCGTGGGCCTGGAGGGTGAATCTCGTATCACGTTCGTTTGTCCCGAAATAGTCATCGTGTGTTCTTTTCCCCAACCGTTTAAAAATGAAGACACCATTCTTAGCTTGGATGCTGTACGGGAGCAGGAGGCGGACTGGACTTGCCCGTGGTGCCCGGGACCTCCGCCCCAGCCCGCCCTCCCTGCCTGGTCTGGGTGGGTTTGTCGAAACTGCGCGTCTGTGTCTGGTCTGGGATCGTGGCAGCTGCCCCCGTGCCAGCTTCGGTTCTCCCCTTAAACGGCCCCCAGTGCCACCACCTGCGTCTCAAGCGCTCTGTCTAGCCCGCCAGGCTGCAGGTGGCCGTCTGAGGGTGGGCTCTGACACCTGTTACTCTTCCTCCCAGGCCGTCCCCTCCCTAGTGCCCGTGGTGGGGGCAGGGCCCCCCGTCCCCAGGTCTCCGTAGCCTCGTCCCCGCCTCCACCACCCCCGGAGTGCAGCGGCCCTTTCTGTCCCCGGGTCCAAGTTGTCCCTCACGTCAGGAGTGTTGGAGCGAGTAGTGTCTTGGACCGTCCTGTTCTTTCCTCCTGAGGCTCCCTCAGGTGCCCTCCCGGTGCTTCTTGCGCCCTCCTCCTCCTCCCGGCGTGTCCAGCACTTCCTGTCCTGCTGTGGTGGCCTTGGGGGCAGCCATCGCCGTGTCCCACACCGTCACCTCCACCTCGCTCCTCCCTCTCTGTCCGCCTTGAGCCCTGACGTCCTGCATCAGGCTCGTCTATTCAGGGGACCAGTTGCCCCCTCATTCGTTGAGTCGGCGGGAACCCGTTTGCACCGGGTGCTTCTGCGAGGCAGGTGGTTTCGGAGCACGTCTTCCCTCTGCCCGTTGCGTGGCGCGTTCCTTTCCCTCCGCGGTGGTGGCGTACGTGCCGCCTTCTCTCTGACTGACGCGGAGAGTTCATCCTGAAACCCGCCGAGGGGGCTGGGCAGAGGGGATCCCGTGTGATCGCGGGGACGCGTGTGCGTGGGCGCGTGTGAGAGCCGCTGAGGGGGAGGCAGCCGCAGAGTCACGTTGACACCGCGTGTGGCACAGGCAGGCACGCGCCCCCTTGCCCTGCGCTCCGTGGGGACAGACGGGCTCCGGGAAGCATCTGCTCTTGCACTGCGCACCCCCCCGCCTCCCAGGTGGGGGCCTTGGCTCTCGGGCGGCTAGTCACTGCGGGGAAGGAGCACGTGCCTGCCGGCTCTGAGCGAGCCGCGGGGACATGGGGGTCCCCCTCACCCTGGTCTTCCTGGCCCTGATCTCCCGGTGTGCACACGTGTGTGTGTGCGTGTGCGTGTGCTGGGGGGCATGTTTCCTGGTGTCATCAAGGCTGTACCTGGTTATCCCCCAGGAATCTGCAGGGCCCGATGGAGCTGGGGTGGGGGCGGGCGCCCAGGAGCTGGAGACGCGCCGGGTGCGGCACCCTCTTCTCCCGCGCTCTGGGCTCTGGCTGGCTGGGTCTCCCCGGGCCACTGGGGAAGTGCTGGAGTGAGAGGAACCGGGGCGGGGCCTGGCGTGGGGTCCCGGTGGGAGGGCGGGTGCTCAGCTGTGTCCCAGATGTGCATTGGCAGGAGAGGCCCCTGGCCACCCTTAGCTTTGCCACCCACGTGGTGTCTGTCTTCTTTCTCCATGGACACGTGGCCTGCCCATCCTGGCCTTGGCTGACTTGCCCTCAGGAGCCCTTGGCGGCTCACGAGGGGCTGCGCCAGGCCCAGAAGGCCCCAAGTGTGGGCCGCATGCTCCCAGGTTCTTTAGGCGACACCCTTTAAACGTTCTTTGCTTGGTGACCTCCTTGCCGTTCGCCATCACCGCAGCGGTTTGGGAGCGTTAGGCCGCGGTCCGTCGCTCCCGTCCCAGGGGATTTCCCCAGAGGCTTTGGGTTGGGGACCAGCTGGAAGTGGCCCTCGTTCACACAGCCTGTCAGCACCTGCTCGCGACGTGCCAAGGAAAGTGTGGCTCACGCGTGTGCAGGCCAGACGCCGTGGGAGTGCAAAGCCTCCTGCCTGGGTCCCAGATGTCTTTACTATGGCAGTGCCCGTGGCGGAGGGTGTGAATGCACAAAGTCGCCCGGGCTCCCTTTTCAGAGCAGAGAGACTGGGAGGGAAGTGTTTCTGTTCATCTAGCAGATAGTGACCGTGCACGCGTGTCCTCTGGTAGGATCGAAGTGGCGAGATTGCCGCTTGCCCTCGGCGGGCACCTCTGGTGTGGTCCGGAGCGGGTCCAGGTCCGTGGGACTGTCGCGCAGCGGGGGGCTGGGCTTTCTCTGAGGGGCAGGGTCCTGGGGTCTGCAGTCACGCCTCCCGCTTCTCTGTAAGAGCGTCTCGTGTCTGGGGGACAGGCCCTTTGGTTTTTATTTCCTGCCTTTCCAGTCTTGAATTTTTAGCCTCTTGCCTGACCCTTTAGCTGTCTGTCTTGAAATCTAAGAAAACCGTAGGCCAGCAGCTGCCCCTGGCATGCTGTTGTCACACAGCCTCTGCTAAGACAGGTGCCCGGACGCCTATCGTGTGGTGGCCACGGTTGACGTAGGTGGTAGAGGACGAGTCTGCAGGAAGAGTGGGCTCGTGGCTGGACGAGCGTGTCCTCTGGGAGGTGGCTCTTCCCCACATAACTCTAAATCAAGGTCTCCCTTGGGCACAGTGGACACTGGGGCTGGCCATTCCCTGGGACGGGGCGTCCTGGGCACTGCAGGTGCTGACCAGCATCCCTGCCTCCACCCACCCATGCCGGGAGCTCCCTGAGTCCTGACAACCACACATGTCCCCAGACATCCCCGCGTGTCCCCCAAGGGACAGGATCGCCCTCAGTCGAGAAGCACTCACGGTGCTCCCGCCGCTGCTGCTGTTGGTGGTAAATAGACCCGAGCGTGCCGACGGCAGAGGCAGCACCTTTCTGTCGGTAACGGGCAACTGGAGAATAAGTGTTTCGTTGCTAAGCAAAACATTTTCCTCCGCTGGCGTGATAGCGGGGTCCCTGGGGATGGTGAGTGGGTTTCAGGCGTTCTGGAAGCTGTCGGCAAGCTCGGCATCGACACGGCGCTCGTTCCTCCCCTGTCTGCCCGGGGCGGGGTCGGCCTTCCCGGGGCTCTTGGCCGAGCTGGAGCGGACAGGTGTAGGTCTTTCCCCAAAGCTGGCGGGTGGCCCGGCGGGCGCCCTGGAAGGAGGCAGGAGACGCGGGGCCTGCACTCTCCCTCCCAGCCTGGGCGTGACACTCCGCAGCTGCTGCAAGGCCTGCGCAGAGGGGTGCCTGGCACCAGGCGGCCCCAGCACCTTCGGGAGTCTGGTCTTGTCTCCCGGAGGCTCGCCCCGACCCCGGCTGGAGAGAGAAGCAGGTGGGCAAAGAAGCGGAGCCTGTGGGCGGCACGTGCTCCCCAGACAGCCTCGGACCCTCACCCCTGGGATGGGCTCAGACGGAGCCCTCATAGTGCCAGCAGCTCTGTCTTGGGGGGTGACGGCCATCCTCCCCCTCCGCTGTGCCCTGTGTGTGTCTTGGTGTCCCAGCTGGCCCCGGCCTCCCTGGGGTGCTGCTCAACCTCGGCCATGAGGCCAGAGGTGCTGGGCCGGGTCCTGCCCCTGTCCCAGTGGACGCCCTTGCCGTGTTGTTGACCCGCTCCATGCCTCAGTTTCCTCAGCTGTCGGGCAGTAGCAGATGTGCCGGGCCCAGCTCTGTGTGGCTCTCTTCCTGGCCCGCTGCCCTCCTTGTCCTGTTTGGATTGTCATCTTCTCAGCCAGCTCCCTTTTCTCATTTATTTACCCTTTGACCTTCTAAATTCTTAGCCTGCCGCAGGGTTTCCCAATGTCTTTGGAGAACTTACCACTTGCCCTTTCCTGGTGTGCGGTGTCCCATGAGGGCTGGGTGGTCGTTTCCTGATGTTTCCTGTCACCTGCACCTCAGATGGCCACCACATCAATCTCATCTGGGTGGAGGTACCTGGTCTCTGGGTGAGCGTGGCCCTGCGGAGACCTCGTGGTGGCCTCAGCTGAGCTCTGGAGGAGCCGGCCCTGGGCGCAGGGCTGGTTCCCGCTGCCGGAGGGCGTGGTCAGTAGCTCGTGGTACCTGGGACCAAGTGTGGGATTCCTCAAAACGCTGAGTCTCTGAGCCCCGAGACGCCAGCACCCAGCAGACCCAGTCCCACCCATCTGCTCAGCCCCACCCCCTGCAGACACGTGTGGGGTTGGCCTCTGGTGCACAGGGCCCTGCCCAGCTTCCCAGGCCAGCTGCAGGGGGACACGGCCCTGCCTCCAGGTGTGACCCACATTGGGCAACGCCAGAGTCTCCCGGGGAGTTGGATGCAGCAGCAGAGAGGGCTTCCCGCTGCCCCGCAGGGTGCTCCGCGAGGCTCAGATCTGGGGGTGGCGCTGGTCTCTGGGGAAGGGGCAGCGGCCCTCTGCTCTGTCTCCGCCTGGTGCCCGCCTGGAGGGCACCGCCGACTCCCCTCTTGGTCTCGCAGATCATCCCCCCGAAGGAGTGGAAGCCGCGGCAGACGTACGACGACATCGACGACGTGGTGATCCCGGCGCCCATCCAGCAGGTGGTGACGGGGCAGTCGGGCCTCTTCACGCAGTACAACATCCAGAAGAAGGCCATGACGGTGGGGGAGTACCGCCGCCTGGCCAACAGCGAGAAGTACGCGGGCTGCTGGGACGCGGGGCGGGGGGGGCCCCAAACCGGGCTCTGGGTGGAGCACATCTCGAAGGGCCTGGCGCGCCCAGTGATGTGGGGCCCAGGTGGCCGGCTCTGTGCACCCTGCGTGGGTCTCAGCAGCCCCGCTCAGAGCCCCACTGCCCAGAGGGGCATCGACGGGGAGCGGGGCCGTGCGGTCTGACCTCACTGCCCTCGCCGCGCTGCCCGGGGTTGCCCACCTCACAGCAGCACGTCCTCCGCACGCTCCTCTGACGCCTCGGTCGCCGGCCCCTCCTCAGAGAAGGTTCCTTGAGGCGCTGCCCTAAGTGCTGCCCCCGGTTCCACACAGGCGCACACACGGGCACACGTGGGCACACGGGCACACACACAGGCACACATGCAGGTACACACGGCCACACGGGCACATACACAGGCATACCCGTGCATAGACATGTGTTTGCATGATTACAAGTGCTGCCCCCTGGTTCCACACAGATAACACACAGGCACATGTAGGCACGCACAGGCACATACGTGTATTTGTGTGATTGTAAGTGCCACTCCCTGGTTCTGCAGGGGCATGCACAGGCGTGCTCCATGCGTGCACGGGCCCACTCTTCACCACGCGTTTGGCCCTGTCCTGTGGACTCCCGCCCACCCTGAGACCTGGCATGCGAGTGCCCTGTGAGGGCAGGGCCTGGTCTGTTGTCAGCACTCTTGGTCCTTGCAGAGCAGGGGACAACAAGAGCCATCTGGGCCTTCCGCGCCCCTGCCCAGCTGCCCCTGGGTGTGTTCTGACTGGGTTCCCCGGGCACGGGTGCGTGGGGGTAGGTCGTCCTGACCTGTGGAATGTGTGTTCTTCCACCAGCAAGGCAGGGGCAGCAGGTGTCTGGGCTGAGCCCTTCCCACCTGTGCTGTAGGTGCCCCACGTTCCTCGGTGGCCGAGGGTGAGCTGCGCAGTGCCTGTCGCCCTGCTCTGAGCTGGTTTTGGCGTTTGCTCACAGGTACTGCACCCCACGACACCAGGATTTCGACGACCTGGAGCGCAAGTACTGGAAGAACCTCACCTTCGTCTCCCCGATCTACGGGGCCGACATCAGCGGCTCCCTGTATGACGACGTGAGTGCCGGCACCCAAGGGCCCGCACCAAGGCTGAGGTCCTGGGGACGGGGTGGGAGGGCGCTCTTATGGGACCTGCCTGTCCTGGCAGATGGAAGTTGGAATCTCGTCCGGGCTCTGGCTCTGGGCCGAGGCCTGGAATGAGTGAAGTGGGAGCCTAGTGGTCTCTGATTGGCAGAGTCCTTCCCACCACCCTGCGGCCCCCGCCCTGAGCGCGTCCTTCCCTCCGCAGCTGGCCTTGGCAGCCCCGCCACACGGCCAGGCTAAAAATATCACGTACTTTCCAAGCCCTGTCACTCCGTCTTCCTGGGGCCCAGGAGCCCTGAGTTCACAGCCAGCCAGGCCCCTGCTGGGTCAGCTCCAGTCCAGCCCCACCTGGCTGCGAGGCTGCTGGGGACACCGGGCCGAGGTTGGGCCTGGCCCTGCTGGAAGTCCTCGTCCACGCAGCCCGGCCTGTCCGCAAGGGCAGCAGGAGGCACCGCCAGAGTCCTGGTCTTGGGCTGGGTGGGTGGGAGTAAAGCCCCCTGCGGAGAAGGGCCCGGACCCTGCTGGACGCCCAGGAGAGGGGCTCGTGTGGCAGATGTGTCTCAGAAAGTGTCGGGAAGGCGAGCGCTTGCCCTGCTTGGTGGAGCCTGCCTGGCCTGGGGCCCCCGGCCTGTGACCAGAGGGTCGCTGTCCCACACGTGGGTTTGCCCCTCTGAGCACGGCACCAAGGCGCTAGTTTGTCGCAAGGAAGACGCAGTTCTGGCTTGAAGTGAGCTCACTGTTGAGAACCCCAGGGAGACGTCCTCGACCCAGGGGTCGGGAGAGCCACCCCCTTCCCAGGACTCAGTTTCCCCATTGGTGGAATGGCGGAGGGGGTGTAGCCGTCCTCCAGCGACAGTGTCCACTTGCTCCTGCCCTGCCTCTGCAAGGGAAGTCTTTCCGGGTGATGTTGACAGGAGGCCACTGGCTTTCTTGAGGCCTCGGAGCCCATCTAATCTCTGAGGCTGCAACGAGGCCGCCTCCCTCTGTGCGGCGCCATCAGCGCGGGCAGCCTCCGTGTCTAAGCACCGGCCCGTCCATTTGTGATGCGGAATGCCAACGGCAGCAGGGGACGGTGCTGGGAACCTGCCCACGGCTGCCCACGTGCTCTCTGTGTCCAGTGGGGCTGGGGTCGGAGCCCGCTGTTTGGCAGTGGCCGCAGCGGGCTGTGCCCTGCCGCCCTGGTCAGCCGCACCTCCTGCCAGCCAGAGCATCCCAGGGTGCGGCTCTGCCACCCATTCGGTGAGCTGTCAACTTCCTGGAAGGGAGTTTAATCCACCAACCTGATAGAATCGAAGAATTGAAGTTTAAATGGTTGTATATAGTGTGAAGTCAAAGCCTGTTTGTGGAGTGATCCGTTATGTTCCACGCAGGATTTCGGGATGTTAATAGTATTAATACTGTAGGATGTTAGTGCTTAGTGGGAGCTTTTGCCTGTTGAGTTTCATGTATAAAATAGCGCTATTGAGAGATCACTCACATACACAGAATTCACCCACTCAGAGTGCACATTAGTGGTTTTTAGTACATTCATTCAGAGTTGTGCAACCATCACCACTGTCAATTCCAGAACATTCCATCATCCCAAAAGGAAACCCTGTCCCCATTATCAGTCACTCCCCATCCTCCTCCCACCCCCAGCAGCTGCTAATCCACATCCCATCTCTGTGGATCTGCCTGTTCTGGACGTTTCATATAAATGGAGTCTCACACTGTGTATCCTTCTGTGTCTGGTGTCTCTCACTGAGCACGGTGTCCTCAAGGTCCTTCCATACTGTGGCCTGTGTCAGAGCCTTGTCCCTGTTCATGGCTGGGTGATACTCCATTATACATACATATAGGTCGAGTATCGCTTATCTTAATTGCTTGGGTCCATAAGTATTTTGGATTTCTTTAGTTTTTGTAATACTTGCATATACATAATGAAATATCTTGGGGATAGGGCCTGAGTCTAAACACGGAATTCATTTATGTTTCTTATATATCTTACACACATAGCCTTATACTCTATCTTAAATAATTCTGTGTGTGAAATGAAGTTTTGACTGCGACCTGTCACATGAAGTCAGATGCGGAATTTTCTACTTGTGGTGTCATGTCTGTGCCCCAAAAGTTCTGGAGTTTGGAGCATTTCAGATTTGGGATTTTCGAGTTAGGGATGCTCACCAGACCACGTTGTGTTTATTTGTCCACTGCTGGGCGTTTGGATCATTTCTGCTCTTTGGCTGTCGTGACTAAGCTGCCGTGAACATTTCCCTTACAAGTTTTTATGTGGACGTGTGTTTTTACTTCTCTTGGGTAGAAACCTAAGAGTGGAACTGCCGCGCCATGTGGTGACTCTGTGTTTAACTTCTGGCGATGCTGCCAGACGGTTTTTTTTTTCCCCAAGGCAGCTGCTGCACATTTTACCCCACCAGCAACATGGGGCGCGGGGGGCGGGTCCCAGTTTCTTCACGTCCTCGCCAACACTTGGCGTTGTCCGTCTTCGTGATTCTAGCCCGTCTAGTGAGGTGATGCGAGATCTCGTGGTGGTTGTGATTTGCATTTTCCTAATGGCCGAAGGTCATGGTCAAGTGTCTTCTTGTGCTCACTGGCCATTTGTGTATTTTCTTTCAAGAAATGTCTATTTAGAGCTTTTGCCCATGTTTAAATTAGGTTGTTTATCTTTTTATTACTGAGTTGTAAGAGTTCTTCGTACATTCAGGACACAAGCCCCTTATGTGACGTAATATTTACAGAGAATTTCTCCATTCTCCGTTCTTCAGGTTGAACTTTACTTTCTTTCTGATGTCCTTTGAAGCCCAAAAGTTTTTTGGTTTTTTTTTTGGAGACAGAGTCTCACTGTGTTGCCTGGGCTAGAGTGAGTGCCGTGGCGTCAGCCTAGCTCACAGCAACCTCAAACTCCTGGGCTCAAGCGATCCTCCTGCCTCAGCCTCCCGAGTAGCTGGGACTACAGGCATGTGCCACCATGCCCGGCTAATTTTTTCTATGTATTTTTTAGTTGTCTGATTAATTTCTTTCTATTTTTAGTAGAGACGGGGTCTCACTCTTACTCAGGCTGGTCTCGAACTCTTGACCTTGAGCGATCCACCCGCCTCGGCCTCCCAGAGTGCTATGATTACAGGCGTGAGCCACCGTGCCCGGCCTCCAAAAGTTTTTAATTTGATCAAATCCACTTTATCTATCTTTTTCTTTTATTGCTTGGGCTTTTGGTATCATGTAAGAATCCATTGTCACTTCCAAAGTCATGAAGACCTACTCCTATGTGTTCTTCTAAGAATTTTATAGTTTGGGCTCTAGTGATCCATCGAGTTAATTTATGTATATGGTGTGAGGTAAGGGTCCAGATTCACTATTTTGCATGTGGGTATTGCATCGTCCCAGCATCATTTGTTGATAAGATGGTTCTTTCCCTATTGAATGGTTTTGGCACTAGGTGGGAGCCTATAAAAAAAAAATAGACCTTGTGTTTTAAGAGCAATTTTAGGTTCACAGCAAAATTGAGCAGAAGGTACAGAGAGTCCCCACACACCTGTTCTCCACATACACGGCCTCCCTGCCTCCCAGCGCCCCCGCAGAGCGGGCGTTGGTTATTGCCGTTAAGCTTCCATGGGGACAGTGTCAGCACCCAGAGCGATTCACCTGTGTCAGGGTCACTCTTGGTGTTGCACATTCTCCGGGTTTGGGCGATGTACGGCGACGAGCATCCCCCACTCGGGGATCACACGGCGCAGTCCCGCTGCCCTCAACATCCCCTGTGCTCTGCGAGTTCGTCCCTCCCGACCCCAACCCCGGCAGCCACTGATCTTTTTAGCATCTCCATAGTTTTTCCTTTTCCAGAACATCCTACAGTTGGAATCATACAGTGTGTGGCCTTCCAGACTGGCCTTTTTCACTCAGTGACATGCATTTAAGGGTCCCCCATGTCTTTGCGTGGCTCGACGGCTCATTTCTCTTGAGCGCTGAACATGTCCCGTGGTTGGGATGTACCGCTGTTTGCTTATCCGCTCACCTCCCGCGGGACATCTTGTGCTTCCACGTGTGGCCCGCGTGGACATGAGTTTCCAGCTCCTCTGCGTGAATACCAAGGGACACAGTTGCCGGATTGTGTGATAAGAAAATGTTCAGTGCATAAGAAACCAGCCCACTCTCTTCCAGCGCGGCTGTACATTTCATACGCCCACCGGCAGCGGCGAGAGCTCCCGCTGCCCCACGTCCCACCAGAACTTGGCGTTGTCAGCGTCTGCGTTTGGGCCGTCGTAGCAGGGGTGTCGCTGTTGTTTGCGTTTCCCGGAGGACATGCGACATGGAACATCTTTCCACGTGCCCATTTGCCATGCGTGTATTTCTTTGGCGAGGTGCCTGTTCGGGTCTTTTGCCTATTTTCTCATCAGGCGGTTCCTTTTCCGAGCGCCGTGTCGGAAGAGCTCTCCGTGTCCTGCACAGCAGTCCTGGATCAGCGTGTCTTCTGCAAGTGTTTTCTTTCAGTCTGTGACTTGTCTTCTCATTCTCGTAAGGATCCTACGTTATTGCTTTTAAGTAAGAATTCAAAAACCAGGCCGGGCGCGGTGGCTCACGCCTGTAATCCTAGCACTCTGGGAGGCT
>RJWJ010000268.1:154354-235627 GCA_004363605.1 Indri indri
TTAATCGGACAGCTAAAAATGTATATAGAAAAAATTAGCTGGGCATGGTGGCGCATGCCTGTAGTCCCAGCTACTCGGGAGGCTGAGACAGTAGGATTGCTTGAGCCCAGGAGTTTGAGGTTGCTGTGAGCTAGGCTGACGCCACGGCACTCGCCCCCAGGCGAGAGTGAGACTCTGTCTCAAAAAAAAAAAAAAAAAAGAAGAATTCAAAAACCAGAGCCTAGTCCACTGAGAGCCTGCAGTCTGCAGCGGCGGCCCCTAGGAGGATTCCGCCACCACGTGTAGGCTCTGACGGGCCAAGGCCAACACGCTGTGCCTGCCACAGGTTTGGAGGAAGATCTGGGGCTCCTGCACCGTGCGTTTGCCATGCCTGACCTTGCGTAACGCTCTCCCCTTACAGATGGGGAAACTGAGGCCCAGGCCAGGGAAACAACTTGCCCTGGTCACAGGGGGAGATAGTACCCAGCTCAGACTAGGCCTCGTGTCCTCCACTTCCAGCCTACACCACGTGGATGGCGAGGCGGACCAGACTGGGCTTTAGATTGGGGGGTGACCTGTTTCTGTGCCCCCTGCCCCGACCTTTGGCAGCTGATACCCAGGGGGACCTGGGACTCCTCGTTCTGCTAACGAGAGGTCTCAACGCCGCCCCCCTTTCTGTCTGTTCTGGGCTCCTGCCAGGGTTCAGCTTGCAAAGAGGAACTGCCGGTCCTACCCGGTGCGAGGGCCGGGAGCGCAGGGTGGACTCGGGGCAGGAAGCAGCGCTCAGGTTCTCGAGTGTGTCTGGGCTCCTCCCGGCAGGTGTCGAGGCTCCTGCGGGGACTGGAGTTGATTAATGTGTACTTTGTGGGCTCTCGGGACAAGAAGGGTTTGCTTGCTTGTGGCGTTAGGAACGGCTGAGTCTGGTGGGTGCGGACCGCATTGCGTGTGCCTGGTTCCCAGAGCTGTCGCTGTGTCCATCCCTCTGCCGCTGAGCGCCGGCTCCGGCACCCTCGCTGGGTTAGGCCCACTTGGCAGGGTTTTCCTCCTTCCGTATCTTGCTGGGGAGGTATGTTAATTATTCACGACCAAACTGCAACCCTGGAGACGAGGCCCTGGCACACACGATCGGTGTTCGTGGGCTCCGGCACAGTCTGGATGGGCGAGCTGGTCGGCGTGTGCTGCGGCCCTTCCTCGCGCTGGCAGCGAACCCTCCAGAACAGGCATCTGCGGGGTGCGAAGGGCCCTGGGGGGCCTCAGACGCTGAGGGGAGGCAGGCCGTGGGGTGATGAGAGTCCCAGGCTCCTTCTGCAGCCTGGGACTCAAAGGTGCCGAGTCTGGGCCTCCCTGTTCTTCCCGCGGTTTCTGGGGGCGTCCAGGGCAGGTCCGGGCGGGCACTGACGCTGCTCTGCCGCCCCCCAGGACGTGGCGCAGTGGAACATCGGCAGCCTCAGGACCATCCTGGACATGGTGGAGCGCGAGTGCGGCACCATCATCGAGGGCGTCAACACGCCCTACCTGTACTTCGGCATGTGGAAGACGACCTTCGCCTGGCACACCGAGGACATGGACCTGTACAGCATCAACTACCTGCACTTTGGGGAGCCCAAGTCCTGGTGAGTGTCTGCGACTCGTCTGGCTGCTTCCAAGGGAGGCGTGAGCCCCGGCCACCCGCAGGAGAGCACTCGGCTCGGGGGTTGCCTTCCGGGTGAGTCCCCGGCGCGTGTCTGGGCTCGGCGGCTTGAGATGGGGCAGGTGTGGGGCGGGGAGACGAGCATGCCCGAGAGCCGGAGCTCCCGGGTCCCTGGGGTTGGCACCCAGAGTTCCTCCTGTGGCCCCACGGCAGCATCTGCCCACGGCCTTCATCGGCAGGGGTGGCTGCCGGGTGGGCGTCTCTCTGCGCCTTGCTCTCGGCCCGCAGACCGGGAGGGCTTGGCGGCTGCTTGCAGGTGCCAGCCCACAGGCTGCCCTGCAGAGACGAGGGGTGTCCCCTCCTCAGACTTGGGCCCCGCGGGCAGTGTCACGACGTCCACGTGGTCCGTGCTCCTGGCAGGACAGCAGGTGCTGTCTTCTGTGTCGAGCTGGCCTGGGCTCATCTTGGTTTCCAGCGGTGGCTCTGGGCTGGGGGCTGTGCGTCTCCCCACCGTTCAGAAGGTTCCGTCGTCACCCTTCTCATCGCAGCTCAGACGGGTGGCAGGGCGGGAGGCCGCACCAGGACCCGTTCCCTGCACGCACAGCAGTGGCACAGGGCACGGCGCCCACGCGCAGCCTGGGCTCCAGGCAGAGGTTGGTGAGCTGTGGCGTGGTGTCCCGAGCTGACAGCCGACCCCCCAGGCACGGAGGGAAGGCCACCCCACGGCAGTATAGACTCCAAGGGAAGAAAGCAGGAGTCGGTGAGAGGTGGTCCACCTGTCCGTGCGCACAGCAGCCTGTGAGCATCGGGGCGGGGTTGGGGGAAGGGCTCTGACCCCCGTTTCCAGACCACTCGACAGCCCCCCACCCCCGCAAGTGTCCTAAAGTCAGGGTGGGCGTGGGATTCGAACCCAGGGCCCTCTGCCCCTCCCCTGGGTGTCCCCACCCCCACCCCTAGAGTCAGGGAAATGGCCCCACGCGCTGTGGTGCAGATGCCCCAGTGGGGACAGCAGGTCTCACCGTGCTGCCCTCCCCCCTCCAGGCAGGGTCCCCGGCCTCCCCAGGCCCAGCTTGGCCAGAGTGACGCTCGGGTGGGGCCTGGTGGCCCTCCACGGCCTTGCTGTGGTTCTCCAGTTCTGAGGTCTTCCGGCCCCTCCTCTTTTGGGGCACTGCAGAGTCCCTGGCCCAGGGCCACGGTGCGTTGCGGGAACACCCGGTTCTCCTAGACTCCGAGGCTCTCGGGCTGTCCGCATGGGCTTCTCCGTGGGTTGTGGAAAGGGTGGCCTGAGGCCGTCCTCACAGGGACCAGGTGGTCTTTCCACTGTCACTACTCGTGGGCTCTCTGCAGGCTCAAAAAGCAATAAATTGTAGGATGTGTCCCAGGCACCCGCTCCCTCCCCTCTGGGGCTAGCCCCGAGGCCAGGGGCATATTCCCTGCACCCGTCCTGGAGGCGGTGTAGGGTAGAGCAGGACACGGCCATGCAGCCATGGCTCAGGCCTGGCGCACCCAGCTTGTTGGGCGACAAAACCAGGCACTTCTGGGCCTTCTCCACAGCCTCCATTTCACCACTGGGACTCCCCCAGGGCCTGGGCCCTGTCCCTGCTGGGCGTGGCTGGCTCGCAGGGCTCCCGCAGGAGCTGCTTGCTGCAGTTTGGACAAATGCCAGAATATCTAGAACTTTCCAGCCACCCTTGAGCCCTGGGGTTCTGGCTGGAAGGTGGAATGGGCGCCTTAGGAGCCTTGTTCTTTCTCTGTCTTCTGCGTGGGCAGGTTAGTGCCCGTCTGGAGGGTCGGCTGAGGCTGAAGGACGCTGGGCAGGATGTCATCGGGCCTGTGTGGGGGCAGGCGGGAACCCAGGCCTCCCCGCCCTGCGCCAGCTGTGTGACCTCCCCCGACCCCTGGCATGGACGCAGTGGAGCTCCTGCCCTGCCGCCCGCAGCGGGTGCCACTCAGACAGGCAGGGAGGTGGGGAGACAGTGGGGCCAGACTCGCAGGGCTTTGCGCGAGCTCCCTGTGGCTGCTCCAGCGATCACTGCAAACCCTGTGGCTTGAAACTGCGCGTGTTCATTCTCTCATGGTTCTGGAGAAGTCCAGAATCAGTCTGTCTGTTGGGCTGACGTCAAGGTGTGGCAGGGCCAGCCCCTCCTGGGGCTCCAGGGGAGAACCGTCTCCCGCCTTTCCCAGTGTCTAGCAGCCGCCCGCGTCCCTCGGCTCAGGGGCCCTTCCCCGCCCCGGAGACAGCAGTGCAGCGTCTTCCAGTCTCTCTGTCTCCGACCCCCCTGCCCCTCGTGGGAGGACCCGGTGCTGACACTGGGCCCCCGGGTCATCCAGGGTGACCTCCCATCTCAAGGTCCTTGACTCACTCCCCCCTGCAGAGTCCCTTCTGCCACGGAAGGCACATTCACCGGACCAGAGATTAGGACGTGGCGGCCCCGAGGCTGTTACTGTGCCGGCCACAGGCTCTCTGGCCTCTGAGCTGTGATACGTGGTGTATCGTTAGACCCTTTTGCGATTACAGAGCTTCTTGTTTTCAGTCCATTTTTATCCTTTTGGTGGCGTTTTGCACCTTTGCATCAGCCCCTGATCACGGAAACTTCTAGGTCAGGAGGTGTTTGGCTTTGAGGAAGAATTTGGAGAGTCTTTGCCAGGGCCTGGTGACAGCTGTTTCACGTGCGGCCGAGTCTGGTTGGGAAAACTGAGTGTGGTCCTGAGCTGCCCGCTAGATGGCGCTCCCGCCCTTCCTCGCGGGGTTCTGTGCGGCGGAAACATCCCAGGCTCTGTCACCTTGGGGGACACGTCCCAGGCTCCCTCCCTCACCCTTTCCTCTGCTCCTGCAGCGGCCCTGGTGGGAGGGGCCCTGGTGGGAGGGGAGCGGAGCTGCCTGAGCGTCACAAAGCCCTCCGCTCTGCTCAGCCCTTACCTTGGTCGGGGTTGTTGGGAGAAAACCTTGCCTTTTCCTTAAAAATCGCAAAGAAAAACAGGGAGCTCTCTCTGTGGCATCTGTGGCTGTGGACCGAGGACCCCAGGATGAGACCCTGCCCGGGACCTCACGGCCTGCGGTAGCTTCGTGTGGCTTGGGGTGAGGCGTGTCCTCCCCGAGGTGCCTGGGTGTGATCCAGTTTGCGCCCTTGGAGGGGCCCTCTGCCCCGCGCAGAGAACACGCAGAGCGGGACATGCGGTGGTGCTGGCGGCCACAGGGAGGTGGGAGGCTGAGGGTGTTTGAAGCAGGGACCGGCGGGTGGGTCAAACGTGAGGTGACGTCAGCATGGGGTGCTCCGTCTCTGCGTGTAGGGGCCCTGAGAGCCACAGTTGTCTTGGGTGAGGGGATAGCAGCTTCCCGAGAGGTGGTGGCCAGGGATGGGCCCTGGGCTGTCGGAGGCCGAAGCTGACGGGGACCGGGCCGGCGCCGGCACCTCCCCGGAGCGAGGCTTTCTCCAGGACACAGGCCCCAAGGTCGCCCCTGTGCCTTGGCCCGCCCACTGCCCCTCACTGCATCTCTCGTGTGCGGCGCCCAGTAAGTGCCCCAGCGGGTCTGGAGCAGCGTCCGCTCCCACCCTCGCCTCCACCCTTCCCCGGGACGCCGGAGAGCACACAGCAGGGACAGCTGCAGGGCCGGCCCGCATTGAGCTCAGGGGCTCCTCTGGGGTGGGAGTTCTGGAGGCCCCTTGCTTGACCTTGGGGCTGGCATGGGTGGGACCTTGCGCTGCCTGGGCGTGACCCCGTAGAAAGGGCGCTTCTGAGGTGCCAGGGTGTGGGATGGAGCCGCAGGGCCTCCCGGCGCCCCCTCCCCATGGCCAGCTCAGCTCCCCACCCAGGACGGGGGTGGGGCTCAGCCCCCCCGCCTGTCATCCAGGTGTGGTCCAGGTGACCTCACGGTTAGCTGTGGGCTACCTCGGGCTGTCAGTCTCTCCTCCAGATGGTGAGGGTCCTTGGTGTCACCCCGTGTCCCCAACACTAGCAGGGGCCTGGCACAGAGGGGTTGGTCTCAGGCCTCCCCAGGCTGCGCTCCCTCCGGGGGCACCAGGCACTGGCTTGTGGGTGGCGGGGGTGAGGTGCCAGGGGTTGGGGGTGGTGGCTGCCGCCATCCTGCCTCGGAGCGGGTGGGGCTCCCAGCAGGGCCAGGGCCGAGGCCGCTCCCCGTCTGTCTCCCTAATTACGCCACTCCGCTTGCGTCTGCAGTCGTTTAATTGCAACCATTTTGGAGTATTTCAGTGGCATTTTTTTTTTTTAAGAGTCGACGTACTCAGGTTTACAGCGTTTTATTAAGCCTTTCTGGGTCTGTTGCTACTTTGGTAGTGTGATTTGTGTGTCAAAGTGACGTGAACAGCCTGGTGTCGATAAAAGACAGAAATGCGCTTCAAAAGGCCAGCGTTACGGCTGCTCTCAGGCAGCCGGGCTAAGAATATCCGAAGTGGCTGAGCGTTCGCAATCCCTTTGCCACGGAGATTTAAAATAGACCCAGCTCGCAGCTCACCCGACTGTCTTCCCGCCACCGCCCGGGCGGTCGGCCAGGCCGGGGGGCAGAAGTAGGGAGGGGCCCAGGTGGTCCCCCCACTCTGGGGTCCTTCCTGTGCCCACCTAGACGAGCGCTCCAGGCTGGGGTCAGAGGACGTCGGCCCTGGGCAGTTTTGGTGAGAGTGGCTGTCCCCGGGCACTTCAGGGTCACTCATGTCGTGCTGCGCGGGGCCCTGGCTCACGCTTCCCCGGGGAGGTGCCTGAGTGTGATCCCGCACCCGAGTGCCGGGCAGGGCCTGGCCAAGGCTTCAGTGTGCGCTGTCGTCCCCGGCCCAGAGCAGAAGCCCCGGCCTCCACAGCAGCGAGGAGGCAGGCAGGGAGGTGAGCTGTGGGTGCTGCCAGGACAGGGCCATGTCGGTGCTGGTGGGATGTGGCCACAGGGCTGCGGCCGGCACGCAGCCACTTGGTGTTCCGTGTTCTGAACACTGCAAGAGAAAGCCCCTCCCGCACTGGTGCCGCGGTAGCTGCAGAAGCCTCTTCTCGGGCTCAGGAGGGTCCCCCACACTCCCTCTAGTGCCGCTTGCTGGGCAGGGGGTGCCGCCTTCCCAGGTGAAGGCCCCCAGAGCAGGGGCCTGGGTGGAGGAGCTTGTCTGAACTGCGACCCCGACCTGCCCGTGACCCCGCAGGGCTCCAGAATCCCCCATTCTGTCAGGCGGCCTCCCCGTTCTCCGGCTGTTTCTGCCAGGCCTCTGCCCCGGCCCCTCCCGCTCCGTTTACCTGGACACGACCTTCCAAGTCGCAAGGTGGGGGTCTTGGCGACTGCGCCCCACGAAGCATGGAGCCCCCACCCGCTCATGGCGGTCTGCGGTGCAGCGAGCCCTGGCGTGGGGGCTGTGGCGGGAGGAGGATTACTGGGGGCTTGGCAAGCCTTCCTGACCTTTAAGGAACCGCGAGCCGAGAATTTTTGCTTTTGATTCGACTGCGCCTGTCTTGGCGTTTTCACTCGGGGGAGTTTTGCAGGAGATCGGGCAGCTTTTCCTCCTGCTGCCGGGGAAGCTGGCTCCCACAGGCACAGCCGTCGATCCCGACTTGGTGTCCCTCGAGGTGTGCTGGCGCAGGCGTGTGCAGCACGCACTGCTGGACCTGTGCTCCCCAGCGAGCTGGGTGTGCAGCTTGCCCCCCTACGGGTCACCTGCTCTGCGGCCACACGGTGGTGGGCGGCTGGCCTGGGACAGACGGCTCTGCGGCCCAGGGGGCTGCCGGCTGCTTCCTTGCCCTCTGGTGCCCCTGCCTGGCCCCTCAGGACCTCCCCACCCCCTTCCCAGCTTCCTCTCCTGCAGGCCAGGGCTGACGGGCAGCCCAGACTCCGCCTCCTTGGCCTCCAGAGCAGGCTCCTTGCACCTGGCTGCAGGTGGCGCTGCTGGGCCCTGTGAGGGCTCCACTCCGTCCCTCAGAGTGGACCTGGGGAGTGTGGTGGGTGATGGAGCCAGCAAGCCCCTGCCCCCAGGCAGCGGCCTGAGCCCATGGTGCAGAGTGCTGGCGCCCAGGGAGGCCTGGTTGTGGTTTGGTTGATGGGGTGAGCTGGCCGCATAGGACTTCATGGCCTCTGAGAGCTTGGCACCAGGGTGGTCCCACCAGCGGCTGAGCCGGGAGTCCCCATTCCCAGACCCTAAGGCACGACCCCTCTTGCAGCCACTTGGGTAACTCCTCCCAGCTACCTTCCTCTGGCTGGGCCCAGAGAGGTGTCCCCAGTGACAGTGACGGCAGAGAGGGCTCCGAGGGAAATTCGCGCCTCGGCAGAGGAGGCATCGGCTCAGAGCTCAGTGCTCATTTGGAATGAAGATCGCAGAGCCCGACAGCTTCGCAGATTGGCTTTGATAACTCAGCTCCCAGCACCATGCCCTGCCACCGGTACAAGATGTAAGGGCGAGATGGAGACACTCCCTCTCTCCGCACTCACTGGGCCCAGCCCCGACTTGCGTGTCGGGGACAGAGCTGGTCCTTGGCAACTAGGCACAGCTTGGGTGCCCGGCGGGGGCAGGCGGAAGAGACCCACCGGGATGCGGGAAGGCGGCTCCAATTGTGCCTCGGTAGCTCACTGGGGAAGCCGGCCAGGTCTGCTTTTCTCAGCCACAAGTAGTGAGCCAAGATGACAGAAATACAACAAGAAAAAGAGTGTTTGAGAACAGAAGGCCCCTGCAGAGAGCACATTGTCATCGAGTGGGGAGGCGCAGGTCCCCTGCTCATTAGGAAATAACAAATGAGGTGGCAAGACCAGGTCGCTCCGTATCTGCACAGCTTGCCTGGGCTCAGCCCCGCGGGTCCTCCCTGAGCGTGGCCGTCTGTGTGCGGCGGCCCAGCCTGCGGCCCGTGGAGCCATATCCTTGTGGAGCGGCCGTCTTGCCCATGCTGGGTTATGTGGGGAATTTTATGATGGGGGCTCCTCTCTCTGCAGAAGGAACCTCCTTCCGAAGAAGATAGTTGTTGTCACCAACAGCCAGTGAGGCCCACTGAGCCCCACGCACAGGCCGCTGCTCCCAGACCAGCGACCAAGAGCCACCCAGGGGCCCAGCACCCCAGCCAGTGGGTCCGAGTGCAGCATCTGTTGCCGTGGTGCCGGGCACGCCATGGCATTCTGCTCCCCTTTCTGACGCGTGGCCGGGGCGGGCAGGGAGCTCCCTCGTGCTTCTGTCCCGATTCCCTGCTTCCGGCGGCCACGGCCACGGCATCGGAGCGGAGGTGCCTTATTCCGTTCGTGCTGAACCCTTGCCCCCAGCTCCTCGGAAGGTGCCTGTGAGTGCGTTAGGGTGACCAGCTCAACATTCCCAGCTTTAAAACAGGAAGTCACACACTCTGGACTCCTCAGACCCAGCAAATTGTGATGCCCAGGCACCCTAGAGTGTGCGTGTGTGTACACATGTGTGTTAGAGAGACGGAAGGCCATCTGGGAGTGAGTCTGACCCCGGGACTGTGCCCAGAACAGGACACCTGGGCTTCCGCGAGGCCACTGAGGGCTGACTCACCCACTTAGCCGCCCAGAACCCCGGGCCGGGGGCGTGGGACTGCGGCCACGCGCTCTGGAGCGTGGTGAGCGGTGCTGGCACCGCGCTCAGGTACGTGGTGCAGTGCCACGGCCAGGAGGGCCTGGGCACCAGGAGCTTATGGAGGGACAGCTGTGTTGTCCCTGGCCCGGGTCCCCTCCTCGGCCCTCCTTGTCCAGCTCTTGGCCTCAGTCTTGTCACAGCCACTCTGTCGGCCCCGATGCCACCAGCCCCGGCCTTGTGCTTGTCGAGATTGGGTAGTAAATCCAAGACTGAAAGCTGGCTTTGACGTTCAAGAAATTAACTCCTGATGCTGGAGAGACCTTTGAGTCTCAAATCGGGGCATCGAGTGTCATCAGATGGCGAGGCTCAGGATTGCGTCGTCAAAGCCTGGCGGGCGCGAGGACAGGCAATTTCAGAGAGTCTGGTGCGTGCGGCACAGTGCGGCTTTGAATCACAGCTCATCCCATTAGTCTGATTAGCTTCTTGCCAGCCTTATCCGCGCGAAACTCTACCCGCCTGACTCTGCCCAGGGCGGGCAAGGCCTTCCAGTTGTGTCTTACGGCCACGTCCCCAGGGACTGGAGGGGCGCCTTTGATCGGAGTGACCAGGGAACCCAGGGCCCTTGAGAGTGCTCACCCAGGGGCTGCCACCGTCCCTGTTGTCGGATCTGCGCCAGCCGCTGACTCCCGCGCGTCCCTGGGAGCTGGCGGGGACAGACAGGCACAGTTGTTGTTTGTTCAGGGACTGCAGAGCGAGTTAACATCGCATCCACTGAGCAAAAGTGCGCTGCAAGCTCTCCCCCAGCGCCAGCGACACCGAGTCGGGGGCCCTTCTGATGTTCCGGATGATCCGTGTCCCTGCTGTGACGGCTGCCGCCGCACTGGATTTGGGAGATTGGCTTCTCGGTGAGCAGAGGGGGTGGGCCCCGAAGGGGGCCCGGGAGAGCTCCCCTGCGGCCAGTCATGTGTCAGGGTTTCCTTGTCGCTTCGATTTTTGTCATGGGCCTGTCTGTCCCCTTTTTTGGTGACGTATTCACCCCCCACCCCGTCTCTCTCTCTCTCTCTCTCTCTCTCTCTCTCTCTCTCTCTCTCTCTCTCTCTCTCTCTCTCTCTTTTCAAATATATTACTTATTAGACCTGTTTTAGATTTAATGAAAAACTGGGGAGACAGTACATCCAGTTCCCTGATTTTTCTGTTATTAACATATTAATATGGGACATTCGTTGTAATTAACAGGCCAGCGTTGATACATTGTTAACTGAAATCCGCACCCTATTCAGACTGCCTCAGTTTCTCCCCATTGTCCCTTTCTGTCCCCGGCACCCACGCAGGATCCCACGTGACGTGCACTTGTCACATCTTGCTAGCTGCCCTGGGCTATGGCACTTGCTCAGACCCCTTGTTCGTGCCGCCTGGACAGTGCTAAGGAGGGCGCCCCCCTCTGGCCTGCCTGGTGTCTCTCTTGCAGCTGGACTGGGGTGACAGGTTTGGGAAGGAGGACGTGGGGTTGTAGGCCCTTCCACCCCCTCAGGCCCGGGGCGCAGCCGCCAGCCTGACTCGGTGCTGCTGGAGGTTCCCTGCTTGCCTGGCCAGGTCAGCCGTCAGCGTCTCCAGGGAAGTTCATCTTTTTCCCCTTTCCCACCGTCCTCCCCTTAGTGAGACGTCAGCCCCACGCCCCCAGGATGCTCTCCCTGTCTTAGGGCCTGTGGATTTGGGACTTGAATTACATCTGCAGAAACCCCTCCCAGCAGCTGGGCCCTGGGCCGGGGTCCGAGGGGCACTTAGTCTCCGCCTGCCCTGCGCCTCCCTTGGTGTGGACATTCTCGCCGCAGAACGCAACTTGGCACCAAAACATATGAAATATGTAAGTAGCAAAACCCACATGCACGTGTGTGCAGTTTATCTAATGGCTCTACAGCCACCCCCAGGATGTCAGGACACGAACCCCCCTTCCCTTTGCAGCCCTGCCCCAGCCAGAGGTGACGTCGCAGCCGGAGCCTGCCCGTGCCCCTCTCGCTGCTGCACCACGTGTCTGTGTCCCTGGCAGGATGGCGCAGAATCGGTGTATGTGAACTTCATACATGGGCTGATCTTCCTGTGTTTCTGCTCAGCGGCGTGTGCGTGACTCATCTGTGTGATGTGTGGGGGTAGCTGGCTCCTTCTCATGCCCGTGGCATCGCCTACTGTACGACTAGGCCTCGTCTGGCTTCCCATTCTCCTGCTGACGGGCACCTGGGCTGTTGCCCGCTGGGGCTTCCGCAGAAGCCCTCCTGTCCGTGTGGGGAATGCACTGAGCACGGCCCCTGCTGTGGATCACTGCGGTGGGGGTTGTGTCCTGTGCACCAGCTCTGCTGGGAGCCGCCCTTCAGTTCTTGCCTGTGGCCCCGGGTCCTGGTTCCAGATGAGGCGCAGACTGGGAAGGCGTCGCCTGGACTGCAGGGCCTGGTGTGCTGGGGCTGTGGGACCCAGGCCGCCCCCGAGCCCGCCCCATCCCACCCTCGAAGCGTCGTCCCGTGGAGTCGCGAGGGTGCCGGCTTCCGGGAGTAGGTGGCCAGGACTTGCTCAGCCTTGGGGACAGGGTGCGTCCCACTGGCGAGGGTGGCCCGAACTTTAAGGTGTGGGAGAGAAAGGACCCTTTTCTGATGGAGCCCCCGAGAGACCACCGAACCAAACCCTGCTTCGCTGAGACCAAAGCGGGCAGTTTCTCATGGGAGGTGGAGATGATGAGGGACGTGGGGACCGAGCTGGCAGGAGCTGCCACCTTCGGCGTCCAGATGGGGGAAGAGGGAGGGATATGGAGGCAGCTGTGTGGGGCAGGGCCCGCCACCCCATTGGCCAGCACTGGTCACATGGCCACACCGCGCAGGAGGGAGGCTGGGAAATGTAGTCCAACCGCGTGTGCTGGGTGCCCTGCGGGGGCTGCGCTGAGGTGGTCTTGGGGTTGTGGAAGAGACAGGTCAGCTCAGGCCCAACGGACAGCGTGAGCCGTGACAGGAACAGACGCCGTCTGGAAGGAGCTTTTCGTGTGGCTTGGCAGCCAGTCCCCCACCCCCGGCCCCCAGAGCAGTGTCAGGGCCCCCGCGGAGGCAGGGAAATTGGGGGCGGGGGGGCTGAGGCACGCAGCGGGGGGACATGGGGGAGGTTCCTGAGCGAGCGAGTTACTGCAAGAGTCCGCATTGGCCAGGAGGCTGGAGTAGCCGCAGGGGGGTGTAGGGCCAGGGCCTGGGGCAGCCCCAGACCCTGGGGGCTGGCCAAGCCCTCGTGCTGTCTGGTCAGGCCCCCGCACGTGGTGCGATTATCTCCTGTCTGTCTGCCATTCGTGGCCACGGGCATCGCCGGCCCCTCGCATGGCCCGGCTGGCCCGGCCTGGCAGGAGCAGATGGCCCTGCATCGTGGAGCGTTTTGTTCGGAGTGGGCTGTCAGGTCGGGGCAGCGACGCGCCACGCTGGCTCGCGTTCATCGTGAGGCAGGCGTCAAACAAGCCGTCACCCGCTTCCAGGCTGGAGTGCCAGCGAGTAGTGGGGATCCTTCCTGCCCACCACTTTAAGAAACTGTTAGTTCTGTTTGAAATGTCATCGCTGGGCGTGATTCCCATCGTCAGATAATCCCACCAGGCAGCGTTTGGATTAGGAGTTTATTGGAGCTGGGGGGTGTGGGCCACCCATGGGATCCCTCCCCCCGGCAGACGGTGAGCCGGCCCTGACCGGAGTCACTTACCCACCCGCCTGTCATGCAGATGGGAGAGTCCAGGTTCTGTTCGCGGGGTCTGGTTTCCATGGCAAAGCTCCCTCCCGCCAGAGAGAGGTTGCTGCTGGCAGGTTTCAGCTCCCCAGAAGGGAGACTGCTGCGGTCTGTGAGTAGAGGGCGTCCTCACTATCTTTGCTTAAAAATCGGGCGCCGCCAGCAGCGGGGGCCGGGGCTCTCACCGCCGCCTTCTGACAATTCAGGGCAGGCACAGGACAGACAGATGACAGCTCGCTGATGGCCCGCATTTAGCAGCTTCCCCGCCGAAGGCTTGGTCTGCCCGCCTTCCCCGACCTGATTGTGAGCCGCGTGACTTAACCCATGCGCGAGTGTAACCCTCCCGAGTGCCAGAGACCCGGCAGGGACCTGCTGCCCTGTGGCCTCCACCTCGTGGGTGCTGGGCTGCGACTGGGGTGTCCTCGAATAGGAGTGTGTAACTCCGCGGCGGTCACCAAAGCTGGTCCTGTAATTAAGGGGTGTGTTAAGGACACCCAGGGCCACCTCAGGGGCTGAGGGAACCCCATGGCCAGCCCTGCTGGTCGCCAGGACCTCGCCTTCCACGTGCGTCCAGACGAGGATCAGGAGACGTCTGTGGTGCAGGTGACGATAAATGCAAACGTACAAAGAGGCGTCAGGTCGTCTTGGCAGACTGGCGCTTCCCCCACCAGAGATGTCTGGGCCACTCGCAGCCTGTGGGGAGACCCGGTGCCCACCAGGGCCTGCTGCGTGACGTGGTGCTGCTCCCCAGGACACCTGCTGGTGGCTCACTCTGGCGGTGGGCACTTCAAGGACGTCGGTGTGGCTGGAGTGGCTTCCTGACCTCTCTCCTGCCGTGAGCCATCCCAGCATTGCTGGGCCGGCCCCTCCCCGCTTCCCGCAAAAGGGGTCTTCCTCTCGCTGGCCAGCGGCCTGTCCCTGCAGACGCGCTTGTCCTCTCGGGAGACCTGTCCTCATTCTTTCCTGCTCAAACCTTCCTGCGTGTTTTAAGGGTGGTGGGGAGGGGTCCCCGCTCAGTACAAAAGATGGTGGCAGAGGAGTTTGACGGCAGGAGCAGCAGGCTGCGTAGTCGCAGGTTTATGAGAGAGACCCAGGGGTGCAGCACGGGGGAACCACAGTTGCTGCATGTCAGCGGCCCGGAGTTCTCTGTGCCATGTCCAGCCCTGGTCATAGCGGCTCTGTCACGGGACACCTGCCTCTGCCACCCCCACTTGCGACGGGCACCCCCACAGCTTTCCCGGGGAGGCAGCGGAAAAAACACCATCAAAAACAAGCACACGTGTGACTGTGCAATCTTGGTCTTGTTGTGTAAATGTAAATAAGTCATGGGTCTAAAGTAAGCCGGGGCCGGGGTCAGATGCTTCCAGTTTAGCACTTCGTTGTAGCGTCTGCCCCTCCGTTAAGGGGGCTGTGGCGTGGGAGTCAGCGCCCGGCCCCTGGGTGCCCACCCAGCCCAGTTCCTGTGGGCAGGTGTGGCCGACACCGCGAGGCTGGCGGGTTGGGGGTGGGCACGCACAGACAGCCGCGGTGGCGGTGCCCAGGTCCCCCTGCCTGGCCCAGCAAGGGACCACACCACCCCGCGGCACCACTTGCTGTATCTGGCGTCTCTGTGGGCAACGGGCACCCCCATTTCCCCTGAGCCGACTATTGCCAGGACTTTGTTGATCTCTCATGTGTCAATGAAAATGTCATTATTTGAAATCATCGACGCCACTGGGGTAAGAGACCAAATTCCACCGCCTATTGTCCTGTAACACAATCCATTAAAGATAAAGATAAAGCCGCCGCTCGATAGTGTTCTTCTGGGAACGGGCCACCCTGGTCCTTGGCAGATCCTGTCTCCCGAGCGGAGGGGTTGCCGTGCTGGGGACAAAAGAGGGGCTGCCTGACCTCAGCACAGGCTCCGGGTGGAGGAGGGACATTCCCGGGAGAAAGAGGGCAGTAGCCTTCCAGCACCCGAGGCTCCGGTCCCTGTGTCGGGTGGCTGTGCGCCCAGGCCTGGCCCCTTCTGCGGCAGTGGCCAGGCAGTGCCGGGAGCCTCCCCACGGCTGCGCCTGCTCAGGCCTCATTCGTGCCAGCAGCGTGGGAAAGGGTCTCGTTCCTCCTCCTCCTGCCCCTTCCCGGCAGACTGTGGGTGGTGACAGCTCTCTTCCTCGCTCTCAGCTGGGACACGGGGACCCCAGTTGTCTCTGCAGGTCCAGGCTGTCCAAGTGTGCTGGCCTCGGACCCGCTCCCTTGCCTGCCCGGGTGTTTTTCCTAACGTCCTGCATTTCGCCAGAATGACACAAAAGGAAGGTTTGTGTTTGAGCTTGTGTATCGTGAGGATTCCTGCTTCTCGGCCCCAGACAAGGGCAGGGTGTACCTGAGAGGGTTGATAGTACTCTGTGAAGGTTCTTTCTGGTGTAGGGGAAACCTCGTTTTTGTGCATTAATTTTTTTAAATTTTGCTATCTTGCTTGTATTATTTTTTTTAAAAGTTTATCTCTTCCCTTCCAATTGTTATGTGCGTTTTCTTTCTTTCTTTTTCTTTTCTTTTTTTTAGGGCAGAGTCTCACTCTGTCGCCCAGGCTGGAGTGCAGTGGCATCATCATAGCTCACTGCAGCCTCCAATTCCTAGGCTCCAGTGATCCTCCTACCTCAGCCTCCTGAGTAGCTGAGACTACAGGTGCCACCACCACGCCTGGCTAATTTTTTTTATTGTTTGTGGAGGTGGGGTCTTGCCGTTGCCAAAGCTGGTCTTGAACTCCTGGCCTCAAGTGATCCTCCTGCCTCAGCCTCCCAGAGTGCTGGGGTTACAGGTGTGAGCCACCGCGCCCAGCCTCCGTCTTTTTCTTGCTGTTCCACGCTGGCTAGTGTCTCTAGCGGAGTGCCACAAGTGCCGACAGGCAGCTTGCCATGCCTCCTCCCCTGTCTTGCCATGAGATGTGACGGGGGAAGGTCTCTCCTGGTCCTAGTTAGATAAGGATTTCGACACTGAATCATTCAGAATTTTATGTATTTTTTTATTTGTTGGACTTGCTTTGCAACCCTGGGGATAAACTCTTCTTGGTCTTGCAATACTGTGCTGCTTCTAACTTGCTAAGACTGTATTTAGGATTTTTACATCTACGTGAGACTGCCGTGTCATTTCCTCGTGTGTCCTTGTCCGTTGGTGGTAGGGTCTCCCGTTCACTCATCCATTCAACAAATATGCCAGGTTCATAAAATGAGCTCAGTGACACACAATCTTCTCCCCTGCTCTGCTCTATCCCTTGAGTGTAGAGAGGGGCTCTCAGTAAAACCACCGGGGCCTGGTGCCTTTTCCAGCAGGGCCGTTTGTGATCTGGTCTCTGCAGGATTTCTGATTCCTCTGACGGGGCCCCGTGTCAGAAGACACTCCGAAGAGCCAAGTGGTCAGTGACTCAGGCAAGGCCCGTGGTTCACTGATCTGAGTGTCCTCAGTGCTGGGACATTTTTGCGAACAGCTTTACTGAGCTGTAATTTACGTATCCTAGGTAGAAGGCACCTAGTGCACTTAGATGTTTCAGTAGATCAAGTTGATGTGACTCGTGCGACTCAGTCGTCGTCACAAAAGCCTGTGCGTCCCTGGGCCCGCCCACCGCGCAGTGCAGAGAGCAGAGCAGAGACGTGCCCTGGTCCTGCCCATCTTCCACCAGCTCGGAGACGGCACCGTGGCTCCTGGGGGCTCGCAGGGGGCTGTGGGGCTGCGACAGCCGGGGGCCTCTGGGGGCTTGCGGGAAGCCCACCCCGCACTCGGCCCGTGCAGACCGATGGCCGTGTTGGGGCTCCGTTTTGAGGGACGCAGCCACGGTGGCTTTTCCATTACGCCTGTCACTCGGGGCCCTGGAGGGGCTGCCGGCGTTTGCATCTGCCCTGGCCCTCCTGGGCTGTGTGTGGCGGCTTGCTCTGCCAGGTGGCCTGCGTCCAACTTGACACCTGGTCTCGGGCACTTCCAGCGTGGCGCGTGCGGCGCCTCCTCCCTGTTCTGTGTCCGTAATGATAGCATGTTAAACGACGAGGGGCCCGTCTGCCTGGGCCTGGTGCAGACACTGTGAAATTAACTTCCTCACCCTCCAGCACGCGTCGGGCTGTGCTGACATCTCCAAAGGGCTCCGGTCGGACCCCGCTCTTGGCACTCGTTCCCCGGCAGAGGAGGTGGGGAGGTGAGTGTTGTCACCCCCAGCGCCTAAGTGCTGAGAGCTGGCGGAAGCTATCAGGCTGGGCTGTGGAAGAAATTCCAAGTGCCTTTGTCACCTGCAGAAAGTCGCATGAATCTTAAGAAAAAAAATCGCCGACATTTTGGTGTGTCCCGTGTCCTGGTTCCGAGCCACTGTGGAGACAGAGCAAGACAGTCCCAGGCAGAGGCCACTGCCAGGGGCTGAGGGGGCCATGCGAGGATGGGCAGGTGGGGGTCTGACAGCCCTGGTCTGAGAGCCTCAGATGAGTCTGTTGCCCCTGCCGCAGGAGGGAGGGGGCCGGGAGTGGCCGAGTCACCGTGGAAGTGCGGTGCAGGTCGGCAGCTAGCCCGCGTCCCTCGTCCCGGGCTTTGCCCCGTGGCTGGTCTGAGAGGCGGCAGCCCCCTGGCTCTGCCCACGGCCTACTGACCCTGCCCTCTGCCTTGAGTCCTGGGGTCAGGCGTGGCTGTGCTGTGGCCATGACAGACAGGATCCCCGGGGCGCTGGGCCGCCAGCCGGGTGGGCAGGGAGCACGGGTGGAAAAACGTGACCCTGCCTGGAACACCGGTCCCAGCTTGGCCCGCCCTGGGCATCCCCTCATCCGCTGGGGGGTGGCCCCACACCTGCTTCAGCAGAGCGTGGTCGGTGGGGCACGTTCTCACGGGAGCCAGACTCGGGGCGCCAAAGGCCAGAGTGCGCCATGGGGCGGGGGTGGGCCAGGCTCCGCGGCCTGAAGCTCTGTCGCCACTGTCGTGGCTGTAACTAATGGCTCCTGAGCAGGTCCCAGCTCCTCAAGACGGTCTGTGTTCCTTTCCCTGACACACTCGTTTAATTTTTAACTCACGAGGCATTTGCTTATTTATTTTCATTGTTCTTGATAATAATTCTAAGCCATTAGAGGGGAAAATTATATTCAAAAATGCTGTTTCACACTTTATTTGTTTGATGATTTAGAGCGATAGAAAATAGCACATTTGCTGGCTTTTATAGTCTGGTAATTATTCACATCCATCACACCATTCCAGGGGAGCAAACAAAACACCAAGAAAATTACACTATTAATAGCATCCTCCGTGCGGACAGGAAGGCTCTTTCCTGGGCCCGCGTTGCGGCTAGGTGACAGTGGCCGTCTGCTGGCGAGGCGAGTGCCTCCTGCAGAGAATGCCTGTCCCTCGCTTCCCCTGCTCAGGCTCCTTTGCATGAGCCGCCCAGCCCCCACCATTCCCTCCTCCGCTCGCCGAGCCCTGCTAAGGACCCGGGGCTGCCCGAAGCCACACGCCCTCGGTTCTGCTTTCTGGGGCCTGCAGGACCCAGTTGAGAACTGTGCAAGTGGAAGCTCCTGGCTGTCAGGGCCTCACGGTGTCCCTGGGACAGCTCCACCCCTCAGTCGCTCTCCACTCTGGGTCCTGGCCTCTCCGGAGTGGCCTGGCCCTCCGCTCTTGCCCCGGTGCAGGTTTGTGGGTTTCCAGCTTTTGCCTTTCGGGGTGGTAGCAACTGGAGGGGGTGACGCTCACTACGAAAAACACCGCGGGATATAAAAAGGGAAAGGCAGAGGGGCCGGGGCCTGCTCGCCTCCCTGGGCCTGCCAGCCTGTCTGTCCCCAGCCCAGGAGGGCCTGGCCCCTGGGACGCGGAGCCCGGGCAGCTCATCCTCCTGCCGCCAGGCGTGTCCGCTGTGGTCTTTTGAGCTGTCGAAGTGCCGGACCGTCCTTTGTTTCCTAACCACCGTGTGACGTCATGGGTCTTGTGTCCCCAACTTCAGGGGGCCGTGTCCCAGGCGCTTGTCCCCGTATAGTCCCTCGTGGCCAGTGCAGCGTCACCTGGAGCGGTTGCCAGGGATACTGCTCCAATGGCTCCCGCTGGAGATGTGAGATTCTTCATGACTTTCTGGTTTGGAGTCTGCCAGAAGTACTTTGTATAAAACCTTCAAGAACGGGGGGAGGAGCCCACAGGAGGGAGATGCCAGCGGCCCTGTGGAGCCTTCCAGAGGCCCGAGGAAGCCGCCTGGCTCTGTGGGTGCCAGGTCCCAGCTGATGCGTCTCTGCAGAGGCGGCGTCCTAACCGAAGGTGGCCACCGATTTAGACGCAGACACCCCAGGCAAGGCAGGGCCCGCAGCTGGGGGAACCTGGGGACCTGCACAGGCAGCCCCTTTCCCCTCCCCCAGCACTTCCTGCCCCAGGGCCCTCTTCAGCCCCCACCCCCCACGCCCCAGGGTGCCTGCTACAGAGCTGAGCTTTCTGGAAGAGTCTTCATTACACTGAGCCAGGTCTCCCGTGAAGCCCAGTGGCCTATTCTCCCTTGCCGCAACCCACCGGTCTCCGGAAGTCACTCTTCCTGCTTCCTTGATGCTGACCCCTCCAGACTCTCCCGCTGCCGCGCTGTGCCCCACCTCTGGCCTGGGGCGAGCTGATGCGGAGGAGGCTGGCCAGACGCAGCCAGGCCCAGGGACTGAGAAGGTGCCAGGGGGGAGGAGCCCGGGACTGGCGTGGTCTTGAGAGGTTTGGGCCTCCAGGGCTCCAGAGGGTGAGATGCGGCCAGCCCCGGATGGGGCGGTGGGGCCAGAGGACGTGGGGGCCGCCAGGTACGCAGGGGCAAGGAGGAGCGCTGGTGCCGGCAGGGGATGGGGGAGCTGGGGTGTCGGGGCAGGGGCTCTGAGAGGACGAGCGGGACAGAGGACGGGCCTAGAACAGGTGCCGCTTGGGGGGCTGCCTGCTCACTGGCCAGTCTCGAGACAACCAGCACCTGGACCAGGTGCCCGAGGACCCGGGGCAGCTGTCCGTGCAAGAAAGCCACGCGAGAGCCCTTTGCCACCTGGGTGAGTGGCGTTGCCACGTCCAGAAAGAGGCCACCCGGGGTCGCAGGCAGGCAGAGCGGATTGATTTTGGCTGCGAAGTTTGACCTTGCGATGGGGACTGAGCTCCCAGGGAGCGAGACAGACTGCCGGCCCGTGTTGGTGGCGATAAAACCGACTTTGTTTTACAGCCCTGAGAAATTGCTCGCTAATAGCCAGGCAGATGCTTCTCCTGCCTCGAGGTTTAGTGAACAAACATTTTCAACCCAAATAGCTGCTTTTCCATTTTTTCCCCCCTCCAGAGCCAAGGCCAAATGTCAGGGATGCCCAGCATGGCCCTGGGCAGGGCTGTGACGAGGGTTACGTGCGTTATTCACTCCTCGGGGGCTCTCAGTAGGGGACCCCACCAAGGTTCTGTTCTGGGGGTTCCCGAGGGCTCCCTGAGACTCCCTGTGGTGACCGTGGGACCCTGCCGTCTGTCTGTGTCCGTGCTGCCAGCGCCGTGGCCAGCCCGCTGATGCCGCTGTGTCCTCAGGGCACCCAGAGAGCCGTGGCGTGGAGGGAAGGCTCAGATGCCACCTTAAAGCCTCCCTGACCCGGCTTTGGTCCCCCAAGCGGAACTCAGGTGCCCTTGAGCAAACCCCGTGTGGCCAGAGCTCTGACCGCCCCCCGCCTGGCGCAGCCGCATGTGTCCCCAAGGCCCTGCGCCCTCGTTCTGGTCGTCCTTCCTGGGCATTGAGGTTTTTCTTTGCCAGAGTCCCTGGGGCGGCTGGGTGGCAGGTAAGTCATCATGGTGTTGTCCGGGTGGCGGGAGGCGCAGCTCGCCCTGGGCACTGCTGGCAGCAGGGTCCAGACGTCCCCGTGGCTGTCCGGCCTCCGGTCCCCGAGTCCTTTGTCCTCTCTGGGGGCCGCCCTGCTGCGCGCTCGCCAGCGTCCTGCAGCCTGGGCTCTCTGATAACGGGAGCCACGTTCCAGTGTATTAAACTTTTAACATCCACCAGATTCAATTAATCTTATCTTTACAACTCCCAATTACAGGCGGTAATTAAGTGAAAGCAGCATTGTAGACCGGGGATGTTGCATTAATCATCACAGCCTCGGAGCCCAGAGTTGGTTCCCTCGGTCCCCGGCGTCTCGGAAGGAGCGGACCATGCGCGTCTCTGTTTGGGGGGACGTTAATCCCACCACAGTGCTTTGGATTGGGAGTAGCTTTTATCCTCTTTATGTAAATGACAAAAGGGCATTTAAAAAAGAACAGCGTCAACTTTGTCCAGACAAAGGAAGACTCTGACGCGACAGAGTGGAAGGTGCTTGGGTCGCCTGGGTCGGGGGCCCTGGGAGCGTGCCCCGAAACGAACCTGCGTCCGGTTAGATCAGAGAGTGCACGACGTTCGCCTTCTCTCCTACCCCCTGCCCTTCTCACGTGATCAGAAAAATCCCACGTCTCCACCAGAACGGGCTTCGGCAGCCAGAGCGAGGCCACCTTCGGTCTTCCGTTCTGGAGTGTGGGATGTTGGCGTTGTCACCCTAGAGCAGGGTCTCTCCTCGGACCTGTCCGCTTTGGGAAGGTTGCGGGGAGCTTTGCGGCTCAGCCGTGCCTTTCGGGGCCGAGTCCCCGTTCTGGTCACCTTCACTTGGAGTCTGAGGTTTTCCTTTTGCCCGGGGCTGTAGGGGGGTGGGCTGGGTGGCAGGTCACGTGGCCTCGGGGAGTCTCGCCGCCCTCCCCCAGGCTCTGGGCGCCACAGTTCCCTCACGGGAAGAGCCCCCAGTTCCTGTGCGCAGCGAGCGGCATCAGTGAGGTGTCACCCCCATGTCATCTGTGCAGGCTTCCACCTTACACCTTCTTATTGATGACGGAGCCCCAGTGATCTCAAGTGTAAAATGTGTAAAAATAAAACGTATCAAGTGGGTGACAAATGGCATTTTTCTCTTTGCTGAAGCCACTTTTCCCTGTTGGCTCCGGGCGCAGGAAAGTGGACGGTCAGGCCTGGAGATGGGGCCGGCGGCTCAGGGACCCGGGATCCTTCCTGCTGTCTCACCTGCGGTTCCCATCCGGTGCTCTCTGCTTTATTTTGTGCCTTTCTTAGCCTCCGTGAGGCTCAGTGGTGCTTAGCTGGGAGCGTCTCCACCCTGGCGTTCCGAGTGCCCTCGTCTCCAGCCGCCACGTCCTGGTCCCCACTCCTGCTCCTCCCGCGCCCGCCACACCCACCCTGCTGGCTTCCTCCTGGGATTCTGTCCCGACAGCCCCTCCTCATGGCGCTGACCGTGACGGCACTTGCCATCTGCCCTGCACGTTTCCTGCGTCTCCCCAAGGCCAGGCTGGCCCGGGGACACTCACGCGGCACCTCTGACATGCCTCCCTTCTCTCGCAGGTACGCCATCCCGCCGGAGCACGGCAAGCGCCTGGAGCGGCTGGCCATCGGTAGGTGTCTGCGCCGTGGGCCCCTGGGAGCTGGGACCGGGGGCTGGGCGGGTGGGGCTGTGGACCGGAGGAGAGCAGCTGGTGTCCCCAGGATTCCCCTGCTGTGGCTCTGGCTTTGAGGAGCCGTGGCGTGCTCAGTGCTGGTGCCATCTTCCCCGCGTCCTGCCATCCTCGTGTTCAGACCCACGGCCGCTGTGCCGTGTGGTTCGTCTCTCCATGATCTCTGCACGGGATGCCGGTGCTCTGCACGCTCCTGTTTCCGGTTCTTAAAACAAACTTCTTGGATGTGGCTGCAGGCTCCTGGGGGCCAGGGAGGGCAGCCCAGGTTCTCGTTTCCCTTGTGACCCCAGGCACCACTGCCTCGTGCCTTTTTCTAATTCTTTTTTTGTTTTTAGACAGGGTCTTGCTCTGTCGCCCAGGCTGGAGTGCAGTGGCATAGTCATAGCTCCCTGCAACCTCCAGCTCCTCGGCTCAGGCGATCCTCTTGCCTCAGCCTCCCGAGTAGCTGCGACTACAGGCATGTGCCACCACGCCTGGCTAATTTTTCTATTTTTTTGTAGTGATGAGGCCTTCCTCTTGCTCATGCTGGTCTGGAACTCTTGGCCTCAAGTGATCCTCCTGCCTCGGGCTCCCTGAGTGCTAGGATTACAGGCATGAGCCACCGCACCCGGCTCCTTTTGTCATTCTTAAAAATCTTTGTCCAGTTTAGACTCGAAGACAGTTCTGCTCGCAGTTCCCTGACCTATGCGGGAGCTGGTGTGACCACAGGGTGGTTTGTCCTTGTTGTGCTGGGACTGAGCTAAGGTTCTCTGACCACCCTGCCTGAAGGCTCCTGGGCAGGTGGAGGGAGCGGGGCCCTGCGTCAGCTCCCCCATCACGACACAGCAGAAGCGCACACCACAGATGGCTCCTAAGAGCCTGGAAGACACTAAGAGGCACAGCTGGCTGAAACCGCCTGTCCCCCACTCCCGTCAGCGCAGGAGCAGCCTATGCACAGGGGCCCGGCTCCCCCGTGCCGGCCAGGTGGGGCAGCCTGGGGTGTGTGAGGGGTGAGGATGAGCAAGGACATGGTTCCAGGGAGGCTCTGACCGTGCTGGGGGGCCTGTCTGATCATTGTCCCTTCCAGTGACAGCTTAGGGCAGCGCAGGACCCTGGGGTAGCCACGGGCTTCTCCGGAAGCCCCCGCTCAGCTTGGCACGGGCTCCCTGACTGCCTGGCTGCCGTCCTCTGTCTCTGCCTAATTTTTGAGCCAAAGAACACCTGCCACACACTTCCTTCCCCTTCCCACCGGCCTTCGACTTTGGAGATGGGACAGTCTTTCTGGAAATTTAGGTGTCTCCCGTCCCCGCGGCTGCACCGGGAGCTGCAGGTCTGTTCTGCAACGTTCCCGAGCCAAGTGCCACAGAGTCGCCGGAGGGGCCGGGGAGGGAGGGTGTCCTCTTCCTGGCACAGGCTCACTGCTTCCTGGCAGAGGGCTCTGCTCCTGCCATTCCGAGTGCTCCCGTTGGAACCCAGGCCCCGTTCTCGTGGGCGCAGAGAGTCCGGGTCCCAGGAGCTCCTTCTGGCAGAAATTGTGCAGTAATGGAGGCCGCAGCAAAGGTCCGTTTCAGTTGCATGTTACAGCTCTAAAATCAAAGCCCAGTTAAAGCATTTTTCCCATTGTATTGTTTAAAAATACTATTTCCAATACAAATTTTAATTTTAAAATAAAAATTAAAGAGATTTTTCCTCGATGTATTAGTTCCCTGTTGCTGTTGTAACAAATGACCACAAACTTAGTGGCTTAAAACAAGACATGTCATTCTCTGGAGGTCAGAGTCCAAAATGGGCCTCCCTGGGCTGACGTCAAGGTGTGGCAGGGCCAGGTCCTTCCTGGGGCTCCAGGGAGAACCGTCTCCCGCCTTTCCCAGCACCTAGCGGCCGCCCGTGTCCCTCGGCTCGGGGCCCTTCCTCCCCCTCCAGAGCCAGCAGCGCAGCGTCTTCCAGTCTCTGCCTCCTCGTGGGAGGACCCTGTGCTGACACTGGGCCCCCGGGTCATCCAGGGTGACCTCCCATCTCAACGTCCTTATCCCATCTGCAGAGTCCCTGTGTCCAGGGGAAGTGACACATTCACAGGTTGCAGGGGTCAGGACGGGGCCATCTTGGGGCCATCATTCTGCCGACCACACCTGTAAAGCCACAGAAGCCAGCATCACGGAGCAGTCAGCTCAGGTGCTCTCTGGTGACCGGATCTCAGGGCCACGGGACCCTTGCTGGCACTTCCCGTGCTCTCTGCATTAGACCGGGACTTTGCAGTTGGCCGCAGTCCGGTCCCTCCTCCCTCAATATGCCTTTTCCATGAGGAAAGGAAAGCGAAAGCTGCTGAGAACCGCTGCAGAGGCAGCAGACAGGCCCAGCGGGGCCACCGCTGTCCCCAGGACACCACGTCCCCTCTCCCTGGAGCTCAGCTGGCTCTGTCCTGAGGTTGGGCTGGGACCCAGAGGGCCGATCCACTTCCTAGGTGCGTGCAGAGGGCTCAGTGTGGGGCCGGGTGCGGTGGAGCCAGTGAGCGAGAGATGAGTTCTCTGGGTGCTTTCACGTGGATTCTTGGAAAGTGCGGACCCACTACGTCGCTCCGCAGTGGGACTCGGGGAGAGAGCCAGGCTGGGATCCGGGGAGGGCTGGGAAGTGGCCGGACACGCAGGTGCGTGCGGGGTAGGAAACGCCCAAGTCCCTCTGCAGCCGTTAGGGCCCTGCCCTCCTCTTTGGGCACAGAGCCTGGGGGAAGGGCGGTGGTTTGGGGAAACCAAGTCCCTGCCATCCTCCCGGGTGCCCATCCAGATGTCATTGGGGATGCGTTACAGCCCCCATTGTGGAGATGGGTGGAACGGGCTTGCGATTAATATGGAAAATGAATAGCCGTGCTCCAAACGGGCTCGCCAGGAGAGTTGCGGGGCCCAGGGAGAGAGCATTAATGTGTTGGCGCGTTATTGGTGCTAATCACTTAAAATGTGTGCCTTTATTAGAGCTTTAATGAGCGCCACTTAAACTGTGCATTAAGAAGAGGAACTGCGGAGAGGCCGGCGGGCCGGGTGGCAGGCAGTCGTAATTCTAATTGAAATGCTTTTAGTGCAGGGAAAAGTTGCTGGATTCGGCAAGCCCTCGCACTTTCCAGAAGCTCGCCATTGTGTCTTTGCAGCTGGGTGCCTGTGCCCCGCTCTCCCGCCGCGGCGTGCGCCTGCACTCTCTCTTGCACGCCAGTGTGCCCTGACACCCGCAAGCCACCCAGGGTGTGCGCTGGTCTGGAGACTGGGGCCTGAGGTCCATGTGGGCTTCCAGAAGGGTCCTCAAGCCAGCCGTGGCCGTGGGTCAGTCCGGGGCGGGGGGCGGTCCCCATGGGCACCAGTCTGCTGCGGGCATGGCACACCACACCTTGTGTCGTCCACACGGCAGCCCTCCTCTGCCACCTTGCAGTGCCGGCTGGGGACCAGGATGCAGGCCCAGCTTGTGAGGGAGCGACCAGCCCCCCACGCCCTGCCGTTAGCACAGGGGAGCTTGGTCGCGCCCCGGTCTGCCCCACCCAGGCCATGTCTCTCCCCGTCCTCCTGCCTCCTGGGGCGCCTCCATGCTGGGCTAGTGCCCAGGCCAGCTTCCCGGCAGTTGTCACAGACACAGCGGGTGGCAGAGGGGGACACGGGGCCCTGCGCCGCCTGCCTTGGCTCCCATGGCGCCGACTCCAGGGGCATGAGGCTGAGCCTGGGAGAGCAGCCTGGGCTTCTGGGTCAGGGACGTCCTTCGGCAGCAGGGACTGTGCGCATCGCCCTGAGGGTGTCGGGCTCTTCAGCTGCCCCTGGGCCCCCGGTGGGCTGAGTGGGATTCGCCAGCCACCATCACGAATCCCAGGACTTACCTTATTTTAACAGTGAAACTTGCGTCTTTGCCGTGAACTTCAGCTAGTGTGTGATGTGGAAGCTTCCCTGAGCTGTGCCGGTTAAGTTCTGGCGCGAGCGGAGCTGGCGCTCTGAGTTGCTCACGCCATGACCACTGTAGGTCAGGGACGGAGTGCGCTTGGGGGGTAGAACGTGTTCCCGAGTGCGAACTCAGCCCGCCGCGCTTGCTGTGGCCCTGTGGAGGGTTGGGTGGGGAGGCGGCTGCTCTGCCGTTTCCCAGCAGGGCTGGGGGCCAAGCGCGGGTGGGATGGCGGCCCAGGCGTCAGTTTCCTCACTGTCTAGTGGCAGCGGGGACACCTGTGGGGCCCTGAGCGAGGCACGTGCTCACGGCAGGGTGTGGGTCGGAGCCAGAGTCCAGTGGAGCTGTCTCACCCTTTGCTGTCGGTTCTTCCCAAGAGACTTGATCGTGGCCTTGAAGGCAGCACCTGTGTGGGGAGTACCGCGCATCCCTGCCGTGGGCTGGCCTGGCTCTAGAACGTCGGGCGGCCACACCGAGCCTTCTTCCAGGGCTGTGCTCTCACGTAGACAGTGGTGCAGCCAATTTTGTCCAGGGGGAGCCCAGAGGGGACGTCTGTGTGCAGCCGTGCCCTGCGCTGTGGGGGCCCAGGTGTGTGCCGTGGGCAGGACCCTGTCACACAGGCAACCCCAATTCTTCCCATGGCGGGGAGACTCCCGGCCACCCCCCACTGCTGGGCAGATACATCCGGGCATTTGCTCACGTTAAGCAAAGGCCAGAAGCCATCTCTGCCATCCACCCGCCAGGGCATATGTTGAGAGGTGGTGCCCGTGTGTTTCTTTCCCTCTGAGCTGTGGGCCTGGGGCCCCGAGACCCCCCTGCAGGTCCAGCCAGGTCCTGCTGCATCGCTCGCTTCCACAAGCCCATACTCTGGGAGGAAGACCCTGCCCAGAGCGCGGCATCCTCCCCGCCGTGGTGTCAGACTGACGCGTGTCCTTTCTGCCCTAGGCTTCTTCCCCGGGAGCTCGCAGGGCTGTGACGCCTTCCTGCGACACAAGATGACGCTCATCTCGCCCATCATCCTGAAGAAGTACGGGATCCCCTTCAGCCGGGTGCGTGCAGGCGCGGCTTGGGCCCCGTGCTGGGGGGGGCGGTCTGGGCCCAGGCCCGGGGGCCACAAATGCCCCAGGACACAGGCTTCTTAACCCTGGAGAAGGTTCTAGAACAATGGCAAGCCCAGGGTGGGCTAAGTTAGCCCAGCAGTTAGCTCCAGCTCTCCTGCAGTGGGGAGAGGCTGGCGGAGGGCAGAGCTTGAGCCGGGGGGTAGGAGCGGGCATCTTGACGTTCCCTCCCCTCCCAAATGAAACCAAACCAGAACCGCCACCCAGGTGCGGCACCCGAGGCCCCTCCGCAGGGTCCGCGGTGGGCAGAGGGGCAGGGCCGGCTCTCCGGGGAGCCCTGGATACCGCAGAGCAGGTTTCCTGGCCTCCTTCCCAGTGGGAAGCCAGTTCCGCTGGCTGAGGCCACACCCCGTCAGCCGGCCTTTGGGAGAACGAACACTGTTCAAAGGTGAAATACCTGCCTGCGTTGGAGCGTGGAGAGTGCACTCGGTCAGTTTGCCGTGCTAGCAGCCGCTCTGCTCGTCCTTGCGGAGGCCGTGGTGGAGGAGACCTGGAGTAGGGGGTCTGGCGCGGTGACAAGCTGCTGGCCCTGCGTCAGGCGGGCAGCGGGCAGGAGGTGGGCGGGACCTCCCTGCACCTGGGGTTTGCAGGCCCCAGCCCAGTGGGACTCGGGTGCACCTGGCCTGAGGGGGGCCGGGCTCTGCTGTCTGGGTCCAGCCCTGCGAGAGCGTCCACTCCAGACGATTCCTTCCCGTGGAGGAGCCTCGTGGACGAGAAGGTCTAGGCCTGTGTCCCAGGTTGGTCCAGGCAAGGCATGTGCCTGGAACCTTCCGTGCAGGCTCTGGGCCTCACGCCGGGGGCCGGGCAGGAGAGGAGGCCCCTCGGGGGAATCCGGTTTTGAAGGTTTCCCATGAAGAGCAATTTGTCAGACTCAGGAGCTCGTTCTGCGATGAGACTCCTCGCTCCAAGCTCTTGACATCGAGTGTCAGCAAGTCGGAAATTGCTTCTGACATTTCAATCAAACCGCTGCAGCATCAGTTCGCGGATCGGGGATCTGTGCTCTCCAACGGGGCCTTGACCAGGAGGCCGACGCCAGCCGCCTGCAGCGCTCATCAGCGGAGAATTCTGCTCTGAGAAGTGCGGTTTTCTGTTCCTCCCTCTCCCCCCCTTCTGTTTTCTGTTTTCAACGTTACTCGTCACAAGCAGAGTCGCAGACAGATCGTGGCATTGCTCGTGGAAGTGAGAAGTACTGATTTTTTGGCTTGTTTGTCCAGAACGTTCCCCAAAGTGGTGTTTCCTGGAGGGGGTTGCCGTGGAAGGGGTCAGCTGGCTGGCACGGACTCTGGGTCAGCGTCTATACCGCACTGCAGTTTGTACAGAACGGCTGAACCAGAACCAAAGGCAGCTCACCTCGGCCCCAGAGGGGCTGCTGTTCGCGCTCTGAGAGGCCGTGCACGACAGTGGGGTCAGGTGGGGGGGAGGCTCTGGTCAGGGCAGCCACGCTCCCACACACCCCGTGCGGCACTGGGGGGCCGGGCAGCGGTGTCTCCCGCCGCACAGAGCAGCCCCCGTGTCTCCCGGCCTCAGGACGCGACTCCCGCTCCTCAGATGCGACGGGCTCAAAACGACTGTCCCTCTCAGTGCGGCCCGGGTCCCCTCGTCAGAATTCCTGGCAGCCTTCAAACGAGCGACTCCCATACTCCTCTTGTAAATCTTCGTAATGGTATTTACTTCTAGAAGGGAAAGCAGATCAATAGCAGGGCTTTTTAATAATTAAAAGTGTGTGTTTCTGTAATCTGCCATCGACTTCCTCATTTATCCTGCAAGAGCTCAAGGAAGAAACTGAATGCTCTGCGGCTGGCGTGTGGGGCTGCGACCTGTCACCGCTGATCACGTGGCTGCCTGGCCTGTCCCTCATCCCAGACGCCTTCTGATTTATTGTCGGAATGACGCTGACGGCAGTGACGTGGAGGACAGACACCATGGGCTCGAAACGAAGCCACGAGGACGCAGGTTTTCTCACAGGGACACGATCTTCTTGTTCTGAGGATGTCTTCAGTTCTGGGCTGTGGTTCCTGGGACGGGTCAGGCCGGGTGAACAAGGCTCTGTTGTTGGCGTCTGCCCGGCTCCACGCTGCCACCCGCCCAGCCCAACCCTGCGTCCAGGGTTTCAGTCTTGGCATCTTGGAGACCCGGCTGCGTTCCGCAGAAGGGTTGAATCTGACGGCTCCAGCACGTGCCACGCCGTGTGCCTGCAGGCCGGGTCTCTGCCATGCTGGGGACAGACCTACGGGAGAGCAGGGGAGTGTCCAACTTGGCCTTAGAAGATGAGCAAGGGAGGGTGTCCGGGGCCAGCTCAAACGGGACAAGAACATCAGTGACTGCATTTTTTTAAATACCCCCGAACCTAGGTTACATTTGCCCCTCATTTCACAGAGCTCCGAGTGGGACGGGCAGAAGCCAGCCCAGAGAACCCGGGCCATGGGCGGTGGCGGCTGGGGCCTCGGGGCCACACATAGATTTTCTCCCCACCCCCGTCTCCTGCCACGCGCTCTGTTCCGCTGTGTGCCGCTGTCACTTGGATGGGAATTTAAAAACATAACTTAATGCACACTGACTTCCCTTGATTGGTGCAATTAATTATTTGAAAAGAGAAATATAGTGTTCTTAAGGCCTGGCTTTTCTCCAAGCTGTGTCAGTTTTGATGGATTTTTGACGCTGTGGCTGGCTTCTGGCTTCCAGAAGTCTTGCTTCCCCTCCGCACGTCTCCTGGTGCTCCTTGCTTCCCCGCCCCCGCCAGGGTTTTTCCTCCTTGTTGGTTGGTTCAGTGAATCCAGAGATTTCCACTGGTGTCTCCTGAGGAACGAACAAAGACTAGTGAGCCCGAGAACTGCAAGTCAAGGACGCAGGACGGACAACCAAGAATAGGCGTGAAAGGCGCGAACACACTGGACGGAGGAGACGCACGAGGGAACCAACATGCTTTGGTGTTTGGCATCTCTCGGGGTCAGAGAAAGGCGGTTGGAACCAGGAGGTGCCACTGCCCGGCCACAGGAGTGGCTCAGGTCAAAACCACACTGCCAGTGAGGCCAGGAGAGGTGGCCAGAATGCTCGGCTACGGCCAGCGGGGAGGAAGGCTGCGCAACCACCATGGCAAAGCGCTTGGCAGATTCTTGGAAACGTGAACACCTGCCCTCTGCCCCAGCAGTACCACTCGTGGGCACATTTGCTCAGGAGGAACGGAAACACATGTCCACACGGAGATTTGTACACCAGTGTTCTTAACAGCTTTCTTCACAAGAGCCCCAAACCGGAAACAGCCTGAATGTCCATCAACAGGAGAGTGGATAAATAAGTGACAACGTATCACACAGCCGATACTGTTCCGTCTCGAGAAGGAGCGAACCACTGGGCCAGGCGACAGGAGGAACCGATCTCAAAAACATGCCCCGAGAAAGATGCAGGCGCAGGAAAGCCCACTGTCACCTGCGTGTATGAGAAGCTCCAGAAAGAACGGTGCTCTGCGGTGACAGCGTATCCGCCGTATCGGGTAGGGGCTGCCTGGAGAGGGCTGGCAGGGCCGGGTACTGTCCAGGGCACCAGGAATGTTCTGTTCCTGCTTGGGGCGGTGGACATGTGGGCGTGTGTACATGACGTTCAGAACTCCAAGCAACGTGCGATCTGAGGGTCATACCCTGTGCTAAATAAAGACAAAGACGTCCCACCTGACTTCCAGGAGAGTCACTTCCACTCCGTGGGCCTCAGTTTCCACATCCGTGAATTAGGCCCACGGCCCCACCTCCAAGAAGCACTTTGCCCAAGTCCCGGGGCACAGAAGGTGGGAACGATCGCTGCTGTTACTTGCCATCTTTGGAAGCGCTTTATCGAAAGGCTTGGTGGTCAGCAGCAGAGCAGGTGGGTGCTCAGCATGGTCCTCTGGGGGTCCCCTCCCCACAGGTGCCAGGGGATGAGGCTGCAGCCCCCAGTGCTGGTAGGCAACCCCCCATTTCTTCCAGACCTTTGGGGACAGTGTTTCAGCGTTCCAGACCTTCCAGAACAGCGTTCTGGAAGCCTCAGGTCTGGGGTCATCATGAGCCCCTACCCCTGTCACACAGACCCCAGCGCCTTGGTTTGGGGAGGGGTCTCTGTTTCAGAGACCTGCTCGGAGTCTTACTGGCCAGACCATTGGAATCAGATGTGGGAACGTCAGAGCCTTCTGCAGAGCTCTGATCAGTGACATCGTGGCACGTGGGTGTTTCTCGGTCTCTCTCGACCTCCTTAGACCCCCTTCTTGGGATAGGCGGGGAAGACTGTGCGTAGGGTGGCAGCGTGCATAGGCCACCCTGGCGTGTTCTGTGCGTGAAGCTGTTCCTTCCTTCCTCCTGCAAGGCAGGATGCTGTCCCACGCACGTGCCCGTCTTGTCCTTGGAGGGCTCTGCGGCTGCCACCAATAACCACCCCCGCAGCTATGTGGGACCACATCTCGGTGGCCGCGAGCCTGAGTCAGCCACCTCCAAAGCAGGACCCGTCGTTGCTCTCCGCAGGTGTCCAGCAGAGGTGCCGGCAGCTGTAGAACCCAGCAGCGTCTCCGCGCATGCCCACCCAGACGACGCTGTGTCTGCCCGGGGCGGGGCTGGGGGCCCGCCGAGTCTGGGCGAGCGGGTGCCGGGGCAGAGCTGTGCACTGACCGTGCGCCACACGTCCTTCCTCAGCCACATGGGAAGCTGGGCTGGAGCCCACAGAGTTCCCTGGAAAGAAGCACCTTTGACTTGGCACAGCTCCGTTGGCTCACAAGGTCGGGCTCCCTGGCACCTGCTGGGAAGACCTGGAGCCCACGTCCCCTGCTGTGCCCTGTGGTGGCTCCCAGTGGCCGCCGCCCCTCACTTGTACGCCTTTTTCTCCGCAGATCACGCAGGAGGCCGGGGAGTTTATGATCACATTTCCCTATGGCTACCACGCTGGCTTCAATCACGGCTTCAACTGTGCAGAATCTACCAATTTTGCCACGCTGCGGTGGATCGATTACGGCAAAGTGGCCACTCAGGTCAGAGCCGCAGACCGCGCGAAAGGGCCCAGGCGGGGCGGGAGGTGGCCCTTCCCTGCCTGCGTGGCCCAGGGCTTGTGCCTCGGCCGTTCATGCTCTGTCAGGGCCTGGACTCTGGACCAGGGTCTGCTTCGGGATCCGCAGGGAGCGCGTGCCCAGAAGGCTCCTTGCCTTGGGGAGTGGAGGGGATGGGAGGAGGTGCACGGGTCAGGTGGGGCGCGGTGGCCTCGGGTCGTCTCCGGTGTGCTCTGCTCGCTGTGGGGCCTAGGTGGGCTCAGCTGGGCGGCTCCCATCTTGGGTGGGGGCTCTACCCGGCCAGCACCATCGTCTCCCCATCCTGGCTGAGCCCATGTGCGCACTCTGTCCGCCTCCAGTCCCGGGATGGGTGTTCATGGAGCCTTCTTCTCTGAGAGCCGTTTGGCGTCTGCCTTTGTCCCTCCCCTGGCTCCGTCCGTCCCCTGCTTCCCCGCCGGGGCATTCCCAGTGGTGTGGGGGCTGGGTCAGTGTCCCCCCACCACCACGCTCTCTGTTGCCCGAGGGCGTCCTGCTGCCGTGGCGTTCCCTGGGTGTTATGGCAAGGCGGGAGACGCATTTGATTTCTTTCCTGGCAACTTGCCATTGCTGGTGTCGGAAGACTGATTACTGGCCGACAGCTTGGCCCCCTGAGCCGAGTGCTTGCTCCCCAGTTCCTCCTAACTCTGCACGCCGTTCGTGTGCACGCGGTTCCCAGCCGTGTGGGGTGCGTGAGGCCCTCTCGGTCTCTGCCTCGCTCGGCGGCCTTTGGGCCCAGGCTGGCCTTGGAGGTCCAGACGGCAGGGGACGTGGACAGTGGACAGGCGGTGAACCCCAGGCCTCAGAGGTGGGGGTGTTGGAACCTGCCCTTCCCTGGTTGCCCGTACGGGGATGGGGACGGCTCGTCCCAGGACTGTCCCTGGAGGCCTCTGGGTGCCTGTCCCCGCGCCCCCGCCGAGGAAGGCCGTGTGCTCTCCCGCAGGCCGTTTGGCCCTGGCGCACGGCTGCTCTTCAGGGCGACACTGGACAGCCCAGCTCTTCCTGGCCTTCTCCGTCCCCTGCAGACGGGCCCAGGGACCACGTGGCTCCTGTGGTGCCACAGAACAGGAGCGTCCCCTCTGCTGGGCTGGGGAAAACGGGTGCTTCCCCCCAGCCCCCCAAGCGCAGAGCCCTCTGGTTCTTCCAGGGCCGGGATTGGGCCAAACCGGAGTTTCTCCAGGTCCAGACATGGGGGCAGGGGTGATGGGAGAGGTCACGGGGCCAGACCCCGAGTCGTCCCATGCACCCAGCATTTTCTAGATGTCACACCTTTACAAACGAGGCCTCGGGGTGTGGCCGGGTGGCACGGAGTAGTGAGTGTAAACCACGGAGTCCCTCGCGGGTGGTCTGTTCACGTTGACTATATACACCCGTATTTTTGGGTGTATCAGGTTAAACAAAATACTAAGACGAATTTCACCTTTTTTCGTTTTTGAACTTTCCTAGCGTGGCCACTAGAAGAACGGAAAGTGCGTAGGTGGCTGCGATGCATCTCTCCTGGGCCCCGCTGGCCTGCAGAGCTTGGCCAGCCTTTATCTCCTACTTATTTGTTTCTCTGCCCCCGCCGTTTCGTGTGGTTAGGAAAGGAAACGGGCTGTGTAGCGAGGACCACTCGCGGGATGCCCCGGGGACTCGATACAGAAATCGTGGCTGTGTTTAGGGAAGACTCTGGGCTTAGCCGAGGAGACAGAGCCGCATGTTGGGATTTTCTGTCTGCTCTGAAGGAACACTGAAAGATCTTGGGGCACGTGGTCGTGCGTGTTTTCCTCGTCTCGGGGCCACTGTGGGTGACCAGCCCAGTGGCAGATGGAGATGTGTGCCCCGGCCTCGGGCTTGTCCTGGAGGTGCCGTCAGAGCCGAAGCCGCGGTGGGCGGCAGGGACTGCCCAGATATTAAAAGCAATTTGGGGTTCAGCCATGTGTTCACAAACAAGTGACATTTGGGAAGTGCAGCCTTAGATCGGGCCGCCATGCTCACATTGTCGGGCGGCGTAGCGTGAAATTACTGAACAAGGGGCGCGCAGCCCTCGGAACAAGCCGGGGGTCCGGGCGGGCGTCCAGGTGCCGGGCTCCCTGTCGGAGCCCCCCCGGCCGCCCTGGCCCCTGCTCAGGCTGCCCCGGTGTGGTCAGGCCTGGCCCGGAGTGTCGCCAGCCACGAGGCATCCGTGGCCATCCTGGAATGTCGGCGGCACTCAGGCTTGTTGGCGGGGCAGGGTCTGCTGCTCCCCAAAGTGGTCCAGGCTGGAGAGGCAGTCAGAGCGTCACACCTCGCAGGTGACACACTGTGGAGCCCTCAGAGCAGGAGTCATCAAGGCAGGGATGCTGCTCAGGCCAGACGGGGCTCCAGGGCTTGCCCCCTCCAGCCCCTGCCTGCCTCCTGCCGGCCTGGGCACCCCGTCCCACTCATGTTCCGGGCCAGTGTCTTTGAGCACGTTCGTCGGAGGGTAGCCAGGGAGGATCCCGGCTTCCTAGACTTTAGACTTGCAGAGGCGTGTCGGCTTGTCGGTTTGTTCTCCTTCAGGCTCCAGGAGCCCGCCCCCCACCCCGTTGTCCCTTCCCTGTCATCCTCTCTGTGGTCGGGAGTCACAGGTGAGAAGCCGTACTCCTGCACGTGGCCGGCCCGTGTGGATTTCAGCTGTCCGTACTCGGGGCTCACACAGCGGGGACCGGGGGACAGATCCGGCGGCTGCCTGTCTCCCTGCCGTCTGCAAGCTGAGCCTGGGGTTTGCATCTTTAAAGGGTTGGGGACAATCAAAAGAGGAATATGTGGCCTGTGACAGTTACGTGAACCTCGAGTTTCAGCCCATAACTGAGCTTCCTTGGCGCACGGTCGGCCTGTTCACTGACTGTCAACTACGGCCACTGTCACCCTGCGGTGACAGAGGCGAGTGGTTTTCACAGAGACCAGGTGGCCCAAAAACCTGAAAACATTTGCTGTTTGGCCTGTACAGGGGAAGTCTGTTGCCCCTGGTCTAGCAAACCCAGGGTGGGCTTCTCCGCCAGCCAGGTGGGCCGATCAGCCTGAGGGCCGCCTGCAGGACAGCCGCCTCCGTCCTCTCCCAGCCCCGGGCCCTGCTGGCAGCGTGGCCCCCAACCCCTCACCTCCACCCCCGAGTCAGAGCAGCTCCCTCCGGAGTTCCAGATGGGCCCCCGATAGCCGTGGCCTCCCAGTAGGCCTGGCCGGGCCAAGCGCTGGGACACTGCTGCCAGCCACCTGCAGAGCGTCCCTGACTGCCCTGCGGTGGGTGCAGGTCTGCCCCGCGGGCCAGAGGGTCTCCAGGGCTCCTCCTGGCTATAAAGTCCCGGAGAAATATGGTCTCCCTGCAGTGGAACTCACCCAGATTTACAGCCTCGGGCCAGAGCCCCCGGGGGGAGCTGCCCAAGCCCATCCCACACGACGGAGGCAGCCAGGAGCTCTTCCATCTCTGCCCTCTGCCGCAGCAGGGCCAGCGCCCGCCTGGGCCCGCACCAGCCTCATCCCGCTGCCCGTCTGCAAATGCCCACCTGCGCTCCGAGGCCATTGCTGGCAGGGAGACGGCGTTCACTCCCATGTGCGTTTTCCTTTCCGGGTGACCCTGCGGGCATTAACCCTCAGTACCCGCCGCGCAGCGGGCGGCACCGTCAGTGCCCCTCGGGGGTGGGAGGGAGGCCAGGTGGCCACAGTCATGTCTCCACTCCCCGCTCAGCCCCATGGCACCTGCCCCCGCCTGGCAGGTGACCTTTCGACCCCCACTTGGGACAACCACAAAGGTCCCCAGACACCCCCCAGTGTCCCCTGGAGACAGGATCAGCTCCAGTGAGACCCGCCAGCCTAGTGGCACTTTCAGGACTCATTGTCCTCGCATCCGGGCAGTGGGGTGCGCAGCGCAGCTGGAACAATTGGTGTCCCTGGCGGCTTCATAGCTCAGGTTTCCTGATTCCTTCCTCGTCTCCTGCCAAGGCCCCATGGCTAGAGCACTGGGTCTGGGACTGCCCATCTGTGTGCCGCGTCCCCAACCCGCAGGCAGCTGCGCTCCGTCGTGGTCAGCAGCCTGGCGCTGGAAGTCCCTTATGCACACAGCAATGAGGCCTTGAACCCCAGCAGGTGGCCTCACTAGACAGACTCCCACCCTCGGGGACAGACCCTGGTTTCGGGGGCTGTGGGTTCTGATAATGTCACACACTGTGTCCCGTGGGGGGCGGGGAGCTGGGCTGATGGGAGGGGTGTGGGACCCAGGGGAACTGGAAGTTCTGACCACCCTGCTGTCGCCCCCACCTGTGGGGAGAGACCCAGTCCTCGTGTGCATGGAGCCAGCAGCTGCTCCTGGGGCGGGGCGGGGGGATGGGCGCCCCCACCGGGTAGGCCCTGAGCGTCCGAGGCGTGGCAGCCACCCTCAGGGCCCACCGTTGTCAGGGTGGGAGTCCAAGGTTTCATTTCCTCTGGCGCGAGGTTCCGAGAGCCAGGCGCACCCAAGCCCAGCACTCCAGCCTGGACCGCGGTCACCGGGGCCGGGGAGGGCCCGGGGCGTGACGGCTAATGGGGATGGAGACTCCTTTTCGGGTGATGGGAAGGGTCTAAATGTGGCAGCTCTCTGGATGTGCTAAACCTGCTGAATCGTACACTTGGTGAGTTATGTAGCGTTTCCTTGAATCTGAAAAATTGTCCGAAAAAGTCGTACCACCCCAGATCAGTCCTTAGCGATCTAGAAGCATAATTCAGTAAAAAACGGGCAAAAGAGTTGCCCAGGCAATACAAAGAAGCGTCACAGAGGCTGTGAGGGGTCGGGGAGGATGTCGTGTTCGCCAGGCCCGGGCTGTCCTGCGTCCCAAACACCAGAGCACAGTCGGTAGGCGGCAGAGCAGCACCAGCGAGGTGGTTGTTTTGCTCATGAGACTGGGAAAGGTGTTTGGAGTCGGGAGGCCCAGGACCCCCAGGGTGAGGACCCCAGACCCATGGGTGGGCTGCCGGGGGGTTGGGGGGACCGCCTGGGCCCACCTTTCCAGAAAGGCCGTCTGCCATCGGTTAAATGTGTGTGTCTGCTGCACCCTGGCAGTTCTTTCCCTGAAACAAGTGCCCCATGGCGGTTTCAGGTACAGGGACATCTGCCGCCTCGTCGGTTATGGTAGTGGTGAGGGTGTATCTACGACCAGGGGATGGGTTGAACCCACGGACTATTGCACGGCCGTGGGGTCTGCTCTGTGTTTGTGGGCGTGGAGGGACGGGCACAGCACTTCAAGTGAGAAAATAGGCTGTGGACTGTGAATATGTAACCCCATTTTTATAGGGGCTTGTGGTCCCCCAAATAGGGGGGAGATTTACCCAAATATTAGTTGGCACTAGCTTGATGTGGTGGATTTGGGGATACCTTAAAAACGGACACTAACTTCTCAGTATGTTTCTTTTTTTTTCTAACTTTTATTTTTAAACCGTGAGCTCCTCTGGTGATAGTTGAGAAGTGGGGCTCTTTAGGGCAGGGAGGGGTGGTCTTGGCCACCCCTAGGTGTCTGCTCGGCGCGTCGCCTGTGGCCTGGCCGTGTGGAAGGTTTCTGCTGCTGCTGGTGGTGGTTCTGCTGTTTGTGGAATGGGAATTAAAAGCCAGACGAGAACCGTGAGGACCCCGAGGGAGCCTGGCCCCTGCTGTGTGTTTGGGAGGGGCCCGGCCTCCTGGGCTGGCGGGGAGGGGTGAGGGTGCAGAGCAGACCGAGGATGTGTCCCCTGACCAGGCCACTGCACGAGGTGATCCTCGCAACGCACTCACTGCGGGCTCTACCTCGAGAGGTTCCTTTTCTCCACTCGAGACAGCTCTCGGTGGCAACATTCTTTCTCTCTGAAGCTTTACTGACGATACTGCCCTCTATAGAGGGCTGATCTGGGGCCTTGTGACCTTGAGAGGACCAGAGCGTAAAGTGACTTTGCCCAGGTCATGTCAGCAGGAGGCCAGGCCCAGGACGCCCTCCACCCTCCTGTCCCCTTTGCTCCACTTGGAGCGTGAGCCTGAGGGGCGATGACACCCTCCCTGCTTGGACAGAGTCTCCAAGGCTGGTGGCCTCGTTCTGGGCCCGTGTCCCGTGCACAGCCCAGCAGGGCCGGCTGGCAGGGCCCCCGGAGGCCACTGCTCTGCGTCTCCGAGCAGAATTCCCTGGGCACAGGCTCAAGCAGCCAGGCTCTGCGGTGGGATTACTAATGGGGAGATCAAAGGGAAGCCCCCGTCTCACTTGCGGAAAATAAAATGTGCACGCACCAGCCTTTTTCGCCGTGAGCTTGAGTTAGTCCTACAAGGCTGCCTGCCACGTTAGATTAGCTCAGCACGCGACCCTGCGCTGGCCCCGCGGTGGGTGGTTCCTGCCGGAGCCTGGCGCCTGGCAGACAAGGGGTCTCTCCTCCAGAGCGTCCCCAAACCGCCCGCCAGGTGGAGAGTTGAGTGCGGATTAAACAGAGCGAGAGAGATTTAGAGACCGGCTTGCAGGCCCGGGAGCCCGGCGCGCTGGCAGCTGTCTCTGAGTGAAGCCTGCCGAGCGCGAAGCCTCCCCGGGGAAATCTCTGTGCTCTCAGGGGGCTCCGGAGCAGGGGGCGCTTTTGCTGAGTTTGAGAAGAGAAAAGACACTGTGTCCCTCGGAGGTGCTGTTTCTGGAGGTGGCCACTCGCCCCCCGACCCCGCCACGTCCCTGACCTCCCGCATCCAGGCTGCGGTGGGGGTGCCGGCAGGAGATGCGGGGAGGGGGGTCGCTCCTAAAACCCCAGCCTGGGGGACACTGGGGGACGTTGAACTTAATTACTGTAAAACGGAGCCAAATCGTTTCTGCTGCCTCGGAGAACTGTGTGTTCCTTCTGTTTGTAATGATGCCGCCTGCTCCGGGTGGTTAACCCCAGCCCAGGGGGAGGCGGCAGAAAGGCTGGGGTGGGGGGAGCCGGGGAGGGAGGAGGGGGGAGCATGGGGGCTGGGAGCTCGGACACCTCTGACCCGCCCGTGCCGCCCGCCTCCCTCTCCGCCTCGCTAACCCTCTGATTAATGGCTTCATGGGCCGGGCGCACGTGTGTGCTGTACGTCGCTGTGTGAAATACGCGTTCCCCTTGCTGCTTCTCTGCGATCTCCCGTCACGCTGCCCCTGGTGCTATCTCTGAGCCCACCCCCACCCACGGTGCACTCGGGGGGTACAGGCACACAGGCAGGAGGGTCCGGAGCTGAGACCACCCGGCTGCATCCTGCAGTTGGCGTCACAGCTAGTTGGTCTCGTTTGGGATCTGGACCTGGGGCTTGTGCTGCAGGTGTGGAGCAGAAGAGGAATGATCTAGAAAGACGGTCTGGTTGAGGGTCTCCCGTCCTGGGCGCTGCAGGTGCTGGGCAGCGTCCATGCCTCCACCCACCGCTTGCCGGGAGCTCCCCAGTCGTGACGACCACAGATGTCCCTGGACACTCCCGTCCCCCTGGGGCAGGTGCCCGATGAGGCTCCCTGCTGGACACCTGCACCTTCCCTCGTCCTCCCCTTGGCTCCCGAGGTCGCCGAGCCCCAGAGGGGTCACTCCTGGCTCAGGGGAGGGGCTGAGGCCTTCTCTAGACAAAGGTTTGTGGTTCACGTTGGGAGACTTTACGGGCAGAGCAGCGTCTGGTCTCTGCCACCGTCCTGCGTGGACACAGTTTGTGCCTCAGCTGCAGCCACAGGCCGCGTGGCGTCCCATGGGAGGTGTGCTCGCGGAGGGCAGGCGGGGCCGGGGCCTGTGGAAGCGGAGGGTGGGCGTTTCTTCTCCAGGGCAGCATTAGAGGGAGACGGAAGCGTGACGGAGGGGCCGACCCCTCGGGCACCCAGGGCCTGCCTCGGCTGTCCCAGCTGGGTTGTGACCAGGAGAACGAGAGAGAACCCCCTGGGGGCCACTGCTGGCCGCGGAGGGGTGGGTGCCCTACCCCCACAGCATGACTCCCTGTGAAAACCCTGCCCCCCAGTACTGTGCCTCAGTTTCCCCATCCATGAAGCTCCTGTGGTCCCCTCCTCAGGCTGTTGGAAGTTTCTCAGGGCAGCACTTGGGAGGTGCCTGGCCTGGAAGCGGCCCAGGTTGAGGAATGTGCTCACCTTCCAACGGAAGGAGGCGGGAGGCCTGGTCGCAGGCACGGCCTTCCCTGTGTGCCAGGCCCGTCCCGGCAGCTTGAGCAGGAGGGGCAGGTCCTGGTGGACCAAGGCCAGGCGTGTGGGCCACCTTCTTGTTACGTTCTGCGGAGGCTGCACGGACCCACGGACGGGCTTCCTTTGTCTAGGAAGGGCTGAGGTTGATGCGGGAGCCTCCCGGGGCCTGGTGGACGTCAGGGAGCGGTGTCCAGCGTGGGAGGCCGGTGACCTCACCTGGCCAGGCCATCTGGGCGCAGCGGGAAGCCGCTTTGTGTGCTGCTCGGAAGCAGACCCCGCATCCCAGGCAGAGGGGCCCTGGGAGCCCAGCGCCTAATTGTGTTGTTTATGAAGCCGTGTTTCCAGCGGGTTTCCTAATGAACTGGTTTGTTAGCGGCTCTTGCTGCGGCGCTGATGATCACATCAGAAACGGGGCCGCTCGCCCCTCCCGGCTCCCATGAGCTGCCAGCAGATGCTGCGCCTCTGCCCCGTCCGCGGTGTTAACGCTCTGGGCTGCAGCGCCTGGTCTGGGGCACCCGCCCCCCAGCACAGACCATCACCAGAGGCGTGTCTGCCCGCCCCCGCCCGTCGGCGTCTGCTGGGCAGTGGCTACCTGAGTTTGTGTTCAGCTGCCGGCGGCAGGGGTGAGGCAGGGAGGTGCAGGGAGGAGGCGGACAGCACCCAAGGACGTGTGGGAGGTTTTCTGACCCTGGGAACCCGCCAGGCCGTAGCGGTGCCGGGGCCGGGCCAGCAGCCGGTGCTCCCTGGGGTGGAGGGGTCTTCGCGGATCCTGCAGTGACACCTGGTGTGTCGTGTCCTGCGGCTGCTGTAACCCAGGCCACAGCCTGGGCAGCCGGAAGCACCAGGTATTTCTCCTCTCACGGAGGCCAGAGGCCAAGATCAAGGTGTGGGCACGGCCAAGTTCCCTGAGGTTCCAGGCTGGGTCCTCCTGCCCCTCCTGGCTTCCGGGGTGGCCGCCGGCCTCAGTGCCGTGTCGCTTGACTTGTGCTCCGTCTCCACCTCTGTGGTTACGTGGCCTTCGTCCTTCTGCGTGGTCGTGGTCTCTCCTCTGCTTCCGCAGACGCCGGCGCTGGGTGGGGGGGCCCTAACCCGGTGCATGACAGCCTCGCTGATGACACCTGCAGAGACCCCGCTCCCGATTAAGTTCCCTTCTGAGGTCCTGGGCAGGGCGCTGGGGAGTGCAGGGCAGAGCCTCACCCGTGAGGGGTCGGAGAGCACGCAGCCCCTGACGGGGGAGCCTGGCCCCCCCAGGAAGAGAGGAGGGGCCCAGCAGAGGGTCTCGGGGCCACGACACGGCTCGGCCAGCCTGAGGGCGTCAGGCCTCACGGGGATGTGGGGGCGCCGGGCGTGTCAGTGTGGAAGAGGGGTCGCCCTCTGGCCACCAGGTGGGGAGGGGACTGCAGGGGACAGATGGGGCAGGGAGCCCAGCAAGGCGGGGAGAAGGGGACGCCTGTGGGCTGGAGAATGCAGGTGGGTGGAGGGGGGCTGCCAGGGGCACAGAGATGTGACACCGTCCAGTACGCGAGCCACTGGCCCAACACGGCACTTTATAAATTAATCAAAAGGAAATAAAATTAAACATCGCATTCCTCAGTCGCACCACTGCGTTTCAAGTGCTCGCTAACAGCCTGTGTGGGGGGGTCCTCGGTGCACGTCTCGGGTCTCCAGCTGGGGTGGGGGCGGCAGTGTGAGGCTGGGACGTGTTGAGCCGCAGGCGATGCTGCATCAGCCGCTGGAAGACACTCAGGCCTCGCTGCTTCCGAAGGCCCCCCCACCGCCCCTGTCCCCCGTCCCCCATGCCTGGTTTATAGCAGGGCGGGTGCCAGCCACGTGGGCCGCAGCTGCTGCTGTTTAACCGCCCGCTGGCTCCCAGCGTGTCCTCAGTGTCCCCCCGTGGTTCCCAGTCACAGGGCCGGGAGTTGGCGCTGCTGCTCTGGCCAGAGCGTTAGGGGCCCCCAAGGTCACATGCTAGTTGGGTTGATGATTTTATTGAGCCACATTTAATAATTTTCTCTTTAGGCCGGTGGCTGCATCCCCTCTCTCCGACTCTGCTGTTTTACATGAGCAAATTCTAATGTCTGTTCCGTCCTTTAAAAAGAGGCGGCCTCTGATTAAAGCTCAGTGCCATTTAGTCAGGGGAGGGGGGTACATTGAACCCCCTGGACTCTGAGGCAGCCAGGGCAGGGCCAGGACCAGGACCAGAGGACCCAGGGTGCCGCGTGGCACTTCAAGGAATAGGACTGCTCAATGTGGGGGCCCTCGGGGTCTGCCCCTGGCAGATGCAGCACTGAGTGTGTGCTCATGTGTGTGCGTGCGCATGTGTCTCCCCGTGGAGTGAGATTCCAGAAGGGCCCCCAGCCGCTGCAGGCGGTGTGTGTGCCCCCCTGGTCCCCGCGGAGGCAGGCTGCCCCTTCGGCTGCACGGGGGCTGCCGGACCTCAGGCCCACAGGGGCTTGCTTTGCGGGCGCACAGAGCACAGACTGGGGCACCCGCGTCTGAAGTGCAGAGTGCGAGAACCTTCACCACGCAGCCCCCAGGCCTGCTCCCTCCTGGCACCCTCCAGGGAGCACAGCCCTGGCCTCCCACGATTGGGGGCCCTCTGGGTGCCCGCTGGCTTTGACCCCCTGCTGGGGCAGGCGCAGATCCTGGTCTCTCACTTTGTGAAACACGGCATTTCTGTATCCTGAGTGGCTGGTGACATGGCGGTGGGTGTTGGTGGCACCTGCCGTGGCAGAGGAAATTGGCCTCGTTTCTGTGGCTGCTCTAATAGCTAAGGAGGCCGAGGGAGCCCTGGTAACGATTTCAAACATCCCGAGGTAGGGAAGGGCCCGTGGGGGAACAACGTTTTCCATCAGAATCTGTGTTTTGAAGAACACGGCCTTGGAACACGTGTGGCGTGGAGTACGCACAGTGGGGACGGTGACCAAGTCAGGCCCCCGCCGTGGCTGTCTGGGGCTGGGGGTGGTGGCTGTTAGCAGAGAAGAGCCACCAAGCGGAGAGACGCTAGTGGTGAGCACAGCCGTGTTGACACCGAGCTGAACATACGAGGGGTTCTTAAACGTGTGGCGAAAGACTGTGACATCTTAACAGCCGAGTGCCTGACGGGCGTCCAGGCCTGAAATGTTACACAACCGCCAAGAAGGATGAGGCTGCTCTTAAAGTCCAATGGCACATTTTCCAGAGTGTGCCCCGCGAAGCAGGCAGGTGTGAAAGGCGACTGCAGGATGCCGGCCGGGAGAAGAGCAAGGACGGCCGTCCCGCACGCCGGGGAGCCGGTGCCCCCGGGCAGAGCCAGCGCCCTGGCCGCCTTCTCGTTTGTTCTTGGAGCTTTGTGCCAGATGAGGTGCGAGCCGTTCCGGAGAGTCTTCTGTGAGCTCGGTCTCCGCGTCTGGCTCAGGGTTCTCCCCGGGGAAGGCACACAGGTAGGGGGAGCCCTCCTCCTCTGGGCTCGGCGGAGCAACGCTGGGAACTCGCGATGGTTTCTCTGATGACTCTCGCTTCCTCCTCTCTCGTCTCTGATTCAGTGCTCAGTTCCTGTCTGTCCTCCTGCCCCCTTTTCCGTCTGTTTCGAATCTGTTTTCTGTTTGCTAAGAGTGTCCCTTAACTTCCATCACCCAACCTTTCTGTTGTTCATTTCTGCCCTGTTTTGTCCTCTGGATGTTCCTTTTTCATAAGCTGTGTTCTTGTTTCATGATGTGATAGCTTTTATTTCTGAGAATACCAATGATAGTTTTAAGTTCTTTTTGAAAATGTCTTCCCTGACCTCCGTCTCTTCCCGGTTGTTTTTTCCCACTGTGGGTTTTGCTGTCCTGGAGTCACGGTAGAGACTCACGTCTCTGATGCTTGGCGGTGACGACGGAGTGTAACGATCCTGAATGTGGGACCAAGGCTGGCGAGCTCTGGATGCCGCCGTTCTCACTCGGAGCTTTCCCATGGGGGGATCTGGGTGCTCTGTTACTGGGGGGGCCCCAACATCAGTGTTTAGGTCTTTCCTCTTGGGCCGGCCAGATTGTGCAGGGAGGAGCCCTTGGGCCTCCCGCCTGGGGGCCTAAGGGTGGCGCCGACACCCAGCCCTTTGCCAGGTCTCCCTGCTCTACCCGCAGCCCAGCTCCCCACGGCTCCCCCAGTGGGTGCAGCGCCCAGCTCTGCTCTGCCCAGTACGGACCCCGTCTGCTGTCCCAACGTCCCTGCCCTCTCCCCACTCCCCTCCCAGCCTTTGCAGGGCAGCAGCCCACGAGCAGTGCTGGTGGGTCGAAGCCCCCGTGCTGGGGAGATGCTGAGTAATACGACCCTCTGGTTTCACTGGGCGTTAATATTTGTTCTATGAAAAGGTTAAGTTTATGTCACTCTAAAGCCCTGGACAGCGCAAGATGGAGCCAAAGCGGCGTCTCCTGGTAGCGGCCCTGCCTGCCCTCTGCACCTCTGTCCTGCCAGGGACAGTCCTCAGTGACAGTCCCTCAGACAGTCCCAAGGGTCCCCGAGGGCAGATCGGGACATGTGGGCAGTTTGTGGCTGTCCCCTGGAAGGCACTGGAGCCCGTGGGGTCTGTGAAGACCTCGGAGCCTGTGGCCCTTGGTGAGTGTCCCGCAGGCGCTGGCCCAGCCCTGGCGTCACTCGTGGCTCTCCGACTCGTTCCCCTGCTCCCCAGAGGGGGACAGGCCAGCCGATAGTCGCGAAGCAGGCCCTGGGGCCCATGGCCGCTGGCTCTGAGCCTGTCACATTCTGATTTATATCTTTTTCACGCTTTGGAAAGAAGAAACCTATTTGCCTCTGAGCCGGGCCCTGCCGTGTATGACCAGAGGCCAGCAGCAGCCGACGCCGCTTTCCCAGTCGCCTCAGAACTCACTGGGGGTCCCGGGAGGCCTGGCCGGGAACGTCGGCTGTTTGATGTGTCAGTCTCCTGAGCTGGTGGCAGCCGCCTGCTCCCAGCTCCTTGACTTGGCATCTGGGCACTGAGTGACAGGGGCCGGCCGAGGAGAGCTGCTTAGATGAGGTCTGGGCCCCTCACTCGCGGTCGTAAATCTCGTGCTTGTCACTTGCAAGTGACGGCTGCGTCTGGTTGAGCCTCTGGGCAGACGCTGTCTCCACCCCAGGCCTTTCTTAGGGTCTGTGCCGGGATCCAGCCGCTGGGGCTCCCACACGCAGTGTCAGGATGCCCCCGTGCAGGGGGCGGGGGTCCCACATGGCCTGAGTAAGGACAGAGGGAGTGACCCCGAGCGGGGTGGCTGGACGGACTTCGGCCCTGTGAGGCTCGTGCCTCACCCTGTGCCCCCACCTCCCCGCCCTGGTCCTGGAGGAGGCGACACAGGCTGTGTAGGGCCACAGCCGCCTTCCGCAGGACCGGAGCAGTGGCCACGTTCATGCCTTTTTTTTTTCAGCATCCCAAACCTTGGGAAATTAAAGGTCCTTAAAACATGCTCTCAGCTCCGGGTCAGACGGTTCTGAAGGCTGCGAGGAATTTGTGCCCCGACGCCCTGTCGTGGAAGGGGATCCGTTGGGGACACCACTCTTAGAACTTGGATCTCGTCTTACATGTGTCCCTTAGAAGCTTGCGAGTATTACGGCTTGTAGGCGTAGCGCGTTGGGACTGACTTCAGCGAGGAAGCGGACACCCCCACGAAACGGAAAAAGCAAAGCCACCTGCGGGCTGTGCTTGTCTCCTCCCCGCCCAGGGCCCGGCTCCTTGATCCCGCAGTCGTCATTGCAGGGACCCCGACTGCTGCGTTCTTCTGTTTGTGGGTGGCCGGGTTCGTTCGAATGACAAAACAAAACCAAGCTGGGGCGATCCCAGCCAGAAGGTGTGAAGTCCGTGGTTTGGAGCCAGCCAGGCAGGGACACTCGTGGGCAGTGTGGGATGAGTCCCATCTGGGCTCCATCCCAGGGGCAGCGTCGGGGCCCCCCAGGGTGAAGTGCAGCGGGCACAGGCTCCCCGAGCTCCCCCTGGGTTCTGGGTGGCCTGCCCCACAGCGCGTGGCCGGGTCTGGCAGGTGGCCCAGAGAGGCAGAGCGAGCGGACAGGCCACCCGCCTGGGGCGCTGGGCTGCTTCCCGGCAGGAGTCGTCAGAGGCTGGCGGTGGGGAGTGTGTGGCCACCACGCTCCGTAAAAACCGGAACTGCTGTAAGTGTTCGCGGGGACACGGCCGCGACTGCTCGCGCAGTGCACTGACGTCCGCGTGTGGGATGTTCACCACCGAGGTCCTTAGACTGCAAGTTACGCTATAAAAATTATTCCATGACGTGAATCAGGGTTTGGCAGAGTTTCTGCAGAGGGCCCGATGGTGACCGTTCACCCCGCCCTCGTCGCGAGCAATACGCAGACAAGCGGGTGTGGCGTGTGCCGGTGAAACTTTACCAGAACCAGTGTCGGCCTGACCTAACGACCACCTGCTCAGTAAAGAGGCTTAGAGAAATAAACAGCACGCGGGTTGTTCAGTCCCACAGTCGGCCAAACCACGGCGGATGTTTCGTGAATTTCCTCGTCCTTTTTTAAAGATCCATGCTCATGATCGGGCCCTTACTGTGTGTGACTGTGCACCTTGTGTTCCTTCACGTGACACACATCATCGTAAGGACGTTTGTGCCGTCAAAGCGGTCCTGTAGACCGAGTGTCAGACGCTGCAGCGGGGTGCGGGTCTGTCATTCACTTAGTCTGCCCGCGGTGGTTTAACAGCGTGGCTGGAGTTACTTCGGTGTGCGTTTGTGTCGTGTTTGCCTCTCAGGAGAGGCAAAGGACGTCTTTGAAACCTTCCCTCCCTTCGGCAGGGTCCTAGCAGGGGCGCCGAGGGCGGAGCTTGCCTGGCGTGTGCAGGGAGCCGTGTTCCTGCGTGGTCCGTGGCCCGGCAGAGCTGCACGGCTCGGCCCCATGCTCCCCTGTGCCTGGCTGCTGGTGTCCGTCCTCCAGAAGCTGCTGGCCTCGCTGGGGCCAGGTGGAGGTGGTGATGGCCGACCCCACACTCGTCCTCTGGGGACTCTGCTGTCAGAGGCTTCGCGTAGTGTGTCTCCTACGTGCCGGAAGCGCCGCTGGCTGATTAGGGTGGCGCAGCGGCGTTGGCCAGCAGAGTGAGGTGCCATCTGGGAGCCCGTGTCTGCACGGTGTCGGGTGCCTGGAGGGTGCCCACCCAGCCTGGCCACCGTGTCACCTGGGAATAGGAAGAAGCTGGTAGGGGTCACTGCGTGGGGCTGAGAGCCTGGGGCGGGTGGGAGGCCAACCCCAGGGCAGGGCAGGGCAGGGCAGGCTCGTTTGCAGCAGTGACCCTTGGTAGGGGCTGGCGGTGGGCCCAGGTTACGTGCTCTGCACCCCCCACCCGCATCCCACCTCCTGCCTCTGCTCCAGCCTCTCTCCCCGGAGGCCTGCTCAGCACTGAGGGTGTCACTGCCGTCTGCCCCTGCTGGACTAGAGCAGGCCTCGTGCCACAGTCCCGGCTCTCAGGGGGTCCCTGCCCACGCAGTCCTGGTGGCAGAGCGCCGCCTGCCACGCCGTGGTACACGGGGCCCTGGGGCGTGCTCAGGCCTTCAGGGGACCACTCAGACCGCCTTTCACACTTGTGCCTGATTTCTCCATCAGAAACTAATGGCACGGCCAAACTGCCCCTGGAGAGCACGCTCCATCTCTGCCGAGTGCTGGCAGGGGACCGCTAAATTGGGGAGCAGGAATTGAGAACAGACAGGAGCTGTCAACTTCAGTAACTCCTGCAGATCCTCACGAAAACTGCGTCCTTAGGGGGACAGGGCAGGGGCGGTGGCAGACGACGTGGATGGGGAGGTTTGCAGCCCGCTTTCTTCCCTCCCTAGGCGCCAGCGCGGAGGCCGCCCTGAGAACTCTGCCCCGAGGTGCCTGCCTCCCCGCTTGGGAGGGAGGGGGGGCCTGTGCCCAGGGGCCCAGTGTTCCCAGCCGCCACCATCCTTGCGAGGTGACCCGCAGCACCTGCCACCGTCGATGGCTTATACCCGCAGCTTCGTCCTGGCCAGCGGATCAGCCCCGGGCACAGGACACGGCAGACGCGGGGCCAGCCTCGGCTGGGCCAGGGGGCTCAGGCCCGGGTCCAGGCCATGGTGATGCGCTCCGCGGAGCGTGTCTGCGTGTCCCCCTCACGGGCGCACACAGGTGCTTTTTTTAATTACTTAAGGAAAAGCAATTGCAAAGCCGCTAGATACAAATCCCTTAAGCCGCTGTTGATGGGGACGCCGGGGAGGCTGAGGCCCGGCCAGGAATCTGAAACGCGGGCACCATCTGTGCCGCCTCCACTCTGCGGCCAAATCGCACGGCCAGCCTCTCGCCTACGCAGCTTTTCATTAAGTGAATCGAGTTTGCTGGGAACCGCTTGGCCATAAATATTTCCTCCCGCTTGGCGTGGTCGGTTATTGCTGTTCCCAAGTCCCTGCGCCCGGATCCAGCAGAAGGTTCCGCAGCTGCCCCTGGGATGGGGGTTGAGGCGGGTGGGCGGGGGCTGCAGGAAATTCCACGGGAGGTTTCCGCTGCCGCCCCCGTCAGCGTCAGATCTGGAGTCGTGCACGTTTCAGCGTTTCCAGAGCAAATCGAGGGGAGTTCGAAGGGCTCGTGGGGCAAGGTAGCGTCAGTGTCGTGTTCAGCTGAGTCTTTCTGTTTCTGTTTCCTGCATTTCCATCAAGAGCACGGCGATGGCAGCAAGCTAGGTCCTTAAAACGGAAATGTAGCATTTTAAGCTACATTTTTTTTGGAAATGGGCTTCGAAGCCTGTGTATTTGACGGGGAGATGGAAAGTTCCAAGTAGGTTTCCGAGGCTGAGCTGCAGGGGGTGGTGGGAGGTCCAGGTGGCCCTGTGTCCCTGGGTGTGTGTCTCCCATGAGGAAGGGGACTGAGCCCCTCTCAGAGGGAAGGGAGCACCTCCCGCCCGAGCTTCTGCACAGCCCAGGGGAGACACCGGGGGCTGCTTTGCCCTCCAGAGTCTAGGCCAGGAGTTGCCAGACTATGGCCTGTGCCTGAGTTTGTCAATAAAGTTTTATTAGCACACAGCACAGCCACGGGTTTGCACATCGTCTGTGATGCTTTTGAGCCACAGCAGCTGCAGGTGACGCAGACACCAGCCTGCCTGGCCGGCTCCCCCGGCCTCAGGGCTGGTGGTGGGAAAAGCTGCCTGGGCATCTGGGGTCTCCCCCTCTGGGGCCCTGAAGGGTTGAGTGCCTCCAGGTCACCTGCGGTGCCTCCCTCCCACTGGCTGATGTGACACAGATGTGACACGGAGGTGACGTGGAGGCAGAGCCCCCAGAAGAGCGGTGTGGGGGAGGGGCAGGAGGGCACTCTGTTCTCGCCTGTCCTCGCCACGCACTTGCCGCTTGCTTGAAGTTCCTGAACACAAGAGGCCGACCTGTCCGGGACGTGTTTGCTTCCTGCAAGGGGCCAGTGGTGCCTGCTGTGGCGTGCGGCATCTCAGCACCGTTTCTAGCGCTGAGTCGCTGGGCCTCCCGGACCCTCAGCTTCCTCTTCCGTAACATTCCTCTCCCTCCCCTGCGGAGCCCCCAGGCCAGCGTTGCCCCCAGCAAGGCCCCGGGAGGTCGCGGGCGTGTTTGCTTGTGTGCTCTCTGAGCTCTCTGGGGACTGCCGCCTTTTCCCTCTTCCTAACCCTCTTGGACAACTGCTATCGTAAAATCTTCCGTGCTGTAAAACCATGCACTTGGAGGCCCGTGCTCCTGATGAGGGACGTTATCGTCTGAAGTGACAAAGGCAGCGGCACCTCAGCCCTGCTGGCCTCCGGGCTCCCGAGCGCGGGTGCCCGGTCCCTGTCCTCGGTCTTCCCCAAGCAGAGGCCCTGCTCTCTGAACGCTCCTCCGCGCTGCTGGCTCGGCGGCTGTCGCTGCTCCACGGGGCAGAGCAGAGACTCCAGCTGGGGGTCGGGGCCTCAGGAAGGGTACTCAGAGCCTCCCTTTTACCTGGGGAAGAGCAGATGCCATTTCCTGTCTCATGACGGAGTTCTAGCAACGAGAAGCTCGGTGGCTGGACGGGCGTGGGAGGACTGGGGTCTGTCCAGCCGCCGTCCTCAGCGCTGGCGCCCGGGCCCCGGCCACGCGGCGCTAGAGGCTGAGGGCGCCGTGTCCCGCCCGCAGTGCACGTGCCGGAAGGACATGGTGAAGATCTCCATGGACGTGTTCGTGCGCATCCTGCAGCCCGAGCGCTACGAGCTGTGGAAGCAGGGCAAGGACCTCACCGTGCTCGACCACACGCGGCCCACAGCCCTCACCAGCCCCGAGCTGAGCTCCTGGAGCGCCTCCCGGGCCTCGCTGAAGGCCAAGCTCCTCCGCAGGTGAGTCTCCGCGTGGCTGCGACTGGCCCCAGTGGTGACAGTGAGTGACCCCTGCGCAGGCCTGTCCGCCCTCAGGCCACGCCCCACTGGTGGGGGCTCTGTGCTGTCCCGTCCGTCTGAGTCCTCCCTGCTTCTGGGGCTCAGTGTGCTCCTCAGGCCCTGACTGCCCGAGGCGGCAGCGTTGGTGTGGCCCACACACGTGGGTTCCCTGCACTCCCTGCCGCCCACCTTCCAGGAGGCTGCCCCCGGGGCATTTGACCTGAGCCTTCCGTGGTGACAGGAGCAGGTCACACCCCACACAGCCTCCCGGTTTGCTCTCGGGGACAGCACACCGCGTCCCTGTCACTCACCCTGTTTCTCCTGTTGGCTCCGAGAGATGGCAGGGGCCATACCAGGGCCCACGGGGTGCCAGGTGGGTCCAGCGCCTTGTCGGTGTGGGCCGCGGAGCCCCTGCCCTTCCGTGTCTGGTTGCTCGGGGCGACGGGAACGTGCTGCTCGCTAGATCCTCGAGGTGGTTGCTGAGCTCCGTCCCTGCAGGGCCGCGCTTGCTCCAGCCCAGAGTCCCCTACTGCAAACTGGAGGTCCCCCGCATGCAGCTGCGCTGCCCCCACCCGCCACGACAGCGAGGCTCCCAGCGTCTGGTGCCTGGCGAGGGAGGGGAGGGCTGAGCGTAGCCGCCTCCTGGCCTCTGGCCGCCCCAGGCCGTGGGGACGTGGGGGGCAGGTCTCATCTGGGCTGAGGAGAAAATCGACTTCATGCCCGGAGCGAAAGGGCATCAGGCAGCTGAAAACGGCTCCCGCAGCCCCTGCAGCCTGGGTCTGCGCTGGCCCCTTCTCTGGGAAACGCCCGGCCTCCGGGGCTCTGAGCCGCTCTCGGACACAGCCGAGGAAGAGTTCATTCCTGTCGGGGCCCAAGGAGCCTTCGACAGTCCCCGAGTGTGAGCCGGAACCGGGAGGCCTGGCGCACAGCAGGCTCGGCCAACTCTTTCCGGAAAGGGCCAGAGAGAAACTGGTGAGTCTGCCAGCCGACGTCTCTGTCGCGACTGCTCGACTGCGACCTCGTAGCTCAAGGCCTCTGCAGACGGCGACAGGCCTTCAATACGACAGCGCACGTGACTGCGTCCCGATGAGACTTTATTCACGGACACTGGAGTTTGGATCTCGTGTCATTTTCACGTGCCACACAATGTGACAATGTTTCTTTTTCGAGCCATTTAAAATGTAAACACCCTCTCAGCTCGTGGGCTGCACCAAATTAGGCCACTGGCGGATCTGGCGTCTGGGCTGAAAGTCGCGGCCCTGGCATGGGGGGCGGCCTCCCCCTTCCCTGCGAGCAGCTGCTCGGCCACTTCCGGCTCGATCCGGTCCCAGCTGGTGATGGGCAGGGTTGCGGGGCAGCTCGGCCAGTTCGTTTCCCCGGCGATGCCTCCCACCCTCTGCAGACACAGGCCTTGGAACTGGTTTCTGTGAAAAGTCACCCCCAGTCCAGAACCTTCGTCCACCCGCATGCTCTCCCCACCGTCGCCCCTCTCGGAGAATGTTGCATGAGCTCCGAGCGTTTTCACGTCTCTCTGGCAGCCTGCACACCCGCGTGAGAAGCAGCCGTGGCGAGGCTGCTCTGAGGGCTCCCGGCCTCCCTAGTGGGGCAAGCTGAGCACCCCCAGCTCCCGGCGCCGGCAGGATGTGCTATTTGCATAATGGCTAATTGATTGTGGCTCAGGCTAATTGGTCAACAGAGCAGATTGCCGATAAACAGGCGCCGCATTCCAGGAGTGGAGTGGGATTAGAGACCATCTAAAGAGCCTGCCAGGAGGAGAAGCCGAAGCCGCCGCACTCGCTGCTGCCGGAACCTTCTCTGCACACAGCAGGTGGACTCTCCGGAGCCACGTCCCTGCAGGCCGGATGCCTTGCCCGGCCGCCCCTCGCTCCACAAGTCCCCGGGTCACAAACTGTTCCTTTCTGGAGTGTCCCTGCCTCCCACCCGCCCTGTGAGCCGCAGTGATCCGGCAGAGGGACGGAATAACAAATTAAGTCGTGTTCCCAAGGATATAATTCTCTTTAAAGCCTTTAGTGTGTAAAACAAGGCTGAGTCCCTTTTTATTTTTTTTAAGTCACGGGGGTGCTTTTCTCCGGAAATGCTGGTTGGTGACTCACGTTTGAGAGCCGGAGCCTGGCGGGGGGTTCTCAGAAGTGCCTGTGGGCCATTCTCTTGCCTGGCACCCTCTGCTTGCGGCCCGCCCCTGCCCCCTCAGCTGGGCTCCCCCGAGCTTCAGAGGGCTTATTTCGAGGCCTGGGGGACGCTGCCAAAGTGCCCTTGGCTGGGGCTGGATTGGCGGGGAGAGAATTAGGCTGTATCTCCCTTGACCAGGAGCACCCCCCAGTGTGACAACCACAGATGTCCCCAGATGTCACTCGGTGTCCCTGCTTGGGAACCCCTGCCTCAGACCAAGGGATGGCATCAGGTGGGCCCCACGCCCTCGTCTCGTGAGGGTCTGGCCTCCCCTCCCTTCCGTGCGGCTGTGGGAAGACCCCGCGTGTGGACAAGGCCGGGCCGGGCGTCGGCTCCCCGGGGAGGCAGATGGTTCATCGCAGCTCCAGAGCTCAGAGAAGACGATCTGCTCTGTCCTGCCGCCTTTCTGTGGGTTTATTCTGTAACTAAACCTCGCCAGGCGCACCAACCTCCGTTAGTGGCTATTCGTGTTTTTCCCCACGACGAATGGGCCCGCGCACTCTAGGCCCTCGCCGCTCCGGGCGGCGCCGTGCAGCCTGGCACCCTGCCCAGCCGCTGCTGTCTCCTGCTCGCTTGTACCCAAACCACACTCCTCCCTGTGCAGACGGTCGAGAGCTGCTGCTTACCACGCGCTCCGGCAGGTGTGCGCTCCGCCCCGCACGCCTGCGAGCATCTGCGCTCCCCGCCTCTGCAGGAGACGGCGAAGCAGGCGTGTCCTCACTCCCGGAGCCCGTCCCACCCCAGCCTCTGCGGCTCTCGCCCTCCGCTGCTCTGTGGCCGTCACCAAGCCTGACATGGCTGCACTCAGTCCCGCGGCTCCCACTGGCACCCCCCAGCAGCCCTCGGACCTGCCTCCCCACCCCCCCACCCCCCGTGCTGCTGCCGCGGTCTGCCCGGCTGGGCCCAGCCTCGTCCCCTCCCTCCCACGCCCCGAGCTCGGTGCTGCTGCCCTGCTGGCTGGCACGTCTGCGCCGCGGGCCAAAGCCCCTCTGTGTTTTGCCAGGGCTGCCGCGGGCCCCGCCACGTTCCCGAGCCCTTCGCCTGCAGACATGGCAGCTGGCACACAGGGACAGCCCCTTGTGACCACTGCCACCTGCCAGCCCCTGCTGGCTCCCCCCGGAGCTCGTAGCCCCAGGGACTCTGTGTCTCCTACATCTGTCTTCCCCAGAACAGCTTTGTGATTTCTCAAAGGTGAACTTCTTTAAGTGACGCGCAGCCTTGTCTTGGGCAGTGAGTGCCAGGAGGGGGAGGCCCTGGCACCGAGGGCTCAGCCTGGGGACGGCCATGCAGTTGCTCCCGCACCTGGGGCCAGGGCTGGGACAGCCCCACCTCTCCCTGCGGCTGGGAGGCCCTGGGCTGGCAGCTAGTGCTGAGAGCTGACAGCCTGCCCTGCTGCTGAGGGGCCTGTACCCGTGCCCCTTAGTGACAGGGCCAGTGCCGTCCACCCCGCCTCCTGCCGCCTGAGGTCGGTGGACGCCTGCTTCCACCTTGAAAATACTGGCGCATTTGGTTTGTGTAAATCAGCCGAGCGGCATCCCGTGGAGCCTGGCGGGTCAGGTGCATGTCCTTGTCCACCTTCCCAGAAACTACACTGAGAGGTCGAGCAGTGGCAGAGAGGACAGGAGGGTGACCGTGGCCGCAGAGCAGCGGCAGCAGACTTTGAAAAGAGGGACAGGATGGGCAGGTGGCGACCGACTTGGCGACACGGGAGCCCGCAGGCCTGCTGCCCGCGGGAGTGACTGGGCTGTGCCCGGGGCTCCGGAAAGGCCCAGGGACCAAGACGCGGGCACCTCCCGGGCTGGGGGCTGCGGCGGGCTGGGAGCGGGGCGGCTGTGCTGAGGCGCGTGAGGAACGGCTGGACCCAGGGCCCTTCCTCAGCCCCCTGCAGCCGTGGCTGTCCCCACCCGCACCCACGCCCCCGTTGTCTCCCAGCAGAAGGTGGTGGGCAGCTCTGGGCAGGAGGGAGGTGCCTTCCCAAAGTGGGACGGTGGGGGCCTGGCTGCCAGGCTCGTGTGCCCCCACCCCAGGGCCAGAAAGGACAACAGAGGGTCCCCTCCCAGCTAAGAGAGGGGCCCAGCGGAACAAAGCTACAGACCCTGGTGCCCGGGTGCAGCCTTCCGCAGCGCTACTCACGCGCCACCGACAGTGGGTGGCTGGGGTCCCGACACACCCAGGGAAACGCCGCTGGGAAAGACAGGGTCGGAGACAGAAAGGGAAGGAGAAAGCGCAGCGAGCAGGGAAGCCCAGAAACGGTCCTCAGAGCGGGCAATGGCTTTGCGTTCGGGAAGGATGAGTTTGTCGCTGTAGAGAAGACACGCTGGGGAAGGGACGGCTCTTGGGTGAGGGGAACGGGCGCGCAGTGACGTGCGAGCAATGACATGTGAGCAGCTGGAGGCGGCTGGAGGAGCCTCCCCGGGAGCATGGACGGGAGGATGGAGCCAGGGAGCAGGAGGCTCCGTCCCGGGAATCCAACCCTGAACAGGAGTTTCAGAAAAAGAGAAAAGAAAAATTTCCCACGACCCAAAGACTTTCCTTTTCCAAGTTTAAAAGTCTGGCCAGAGGATGAAAGTCACCCACAGCGTGTCACTGTGAAACTTCACAACTCTCAGGTTCAACAGGAGATGCCAAAAGCTTCCAGAGCGAACAAATCATTCAGCATAAAGAACGAGGAATCAGGCCGGGCAGGGGCTCACGCCTATGATCCCAGCACTTTGGGAGGCTGAGGCGGGAGGATCACTTGAGGCCAGGAGTTCGAGACCAGCCTGGGCAACACAGTGAGGCCCCAGCTCTACAAGAAATTTGAAAATTAGCCGGGTGTGGTAGTGCACTTGCCTGCGGCCCCAGCTACTCGGGAGGCTGAGGCAGGAGGATCGCTGGAGCCCAGGAGTTGGAGGCTGCAGTCAGCCGTGATCTCACCATGGCGCTCCCCGCCGGGACAGAGTGAGAGAGAATGAGGACTCCTACTGGGTTCGGATCTATAGTCGTAATGCTCAAGCTAACAGATGAAGGAACAAGGCCTTCAGAAGTCAGAAGAGGAATAATCCTCCTTCCAGAAACATATATGTGGTCAAATCACCAGTGCAACGTGCGAAGGGAATAAAGATCTTTTTAGTCGCGCAGGGCCGGACTTTAGCTCCTTTCTCAGGAAGCTACTGGAGGATGCGCTCCAGCTAAACAGGACATAAACCAAGAAAGCCGCAGGATTAAGGAAACAGGATCTAATCCAGAGAGGGACGGGGCGGCCTGGAGGTGGACGAGGACGGCCAGGCCCTCAGCGTCTGCGCTGGGAAGTCGCAGAGGAAACCGGAAGGATTAGGATGCTCGCGGGCAGGGTGTGGCTCATGGGCGTGGGGACACGCGCTGGCTGTGGGGGTGGGGCAGACGTGGCCTCCAGGGCTGGTTCTTGGGGTGGGGGGGCACAACAGGGTGAGAGGAGGGGCTGGGGAGCCAGGGGCAGCTGCGGGAAGCCCGGAAGCCGAGGCAGGTGAGTTGGTGTGGGACGCGCCTCGTGCGGGTGCTGCCTGGGCCGGGGTGCCACCTGTGTGGGAGAGCGGCCTCCGGTGGCAGGTGGTGTCAGAAGCCAGCTGCACCTCAGTCCCTGGTCCCGAAGCTTCCCACCCCTGAGCCTGACGTCTCTGAGCAGGGGCGGGGCACCTGGCATTTCCCAGACCCCTGCGAAGAGCCCGGGGCTGCCTGCCCACTCCCTGGGAGGCGGGGGCGGTTCCGTGTCCCCCTCACCACCTTTGACCCTCCGTGTCCCTGCCTGTCCCCTGCCCCGCCCCGCCCTCCCCGCCTTGACCTCGTGTGCACATGCTTGTGTGATGCCATGCCTGCCCCCGCTTTCTGCCCTGCGTCATCTCGTGGCGGGCCACGCTGCGCACATCGGGGGGCGCTGACTTAGTTAGGCAGTGGAGGAACGAGGGTCCTGGCAGCGACTCGTGTCCTGGGGACAGTAGAAAGGGGTGGTCCAGGAAAGCTTCCCCGAGGATGTGTCTGGGAGCCAGCAGGAGCAGGGCTGGGCGGGGGCCAGGTCCAGTGTCCTGGGGGAGCAGGGGCCACAGGCTGCTGTGTGACGGCCTGGCCCGGGCGGGGGTGGGGGTCCTGGTGACAGAAGCCCTGGGGGCCCCCCGGGCCCCACACTCCCTCAGATGACCTGGCCTGCCTTGGGGACCGCTTGGTCCCTGGAGGTACCACTGCCACAGGGCTCCCGTGGGGTCGAGGTGTCTGAGTCTGAGCCCATGGGGCCAGGGGACACAGAAAGGGACACGGGAAGCTGCGCTGATGCTCCCAGCCCTGCTTGTCTGCTGAGCGGTGTGACGCGGCTGGATTTTAATTGGGGCAGGGGACAGAGGCCAGTGGGTAGCTGGGCTGTGAGGCTCGAGCTTGCGTAGGGAGTGGGGACCGGTTAGGGACGCCCTGGCCACTCGGCCGCAGGCTGACGCACCCTCGTCCCTTCCTCTGTCCCTTTCTTGCCCTGTCCTTGTTTCTGCTAGTGAGTCGTAGCTAAGCCAGGCCTGCCGACATCCTCGCTCGGGGCTGGCCTGCCACCCCCAAAGTCATGGCACTTCCCTGTGCCCGGCTGTGCCCGTGAGCAGCTCCTGGTCACAGGCGCAGAGGAGGTGCTTGCAGGCCCTGGGACAGGCGCAGATCAGGGGGCCGCGCTGGGCCTGGAGCCTCCAGGGTCGTAGCCAGGGCACGCAGGAGCAGGGACACAGCCAGGCGCCCAGGCAAGCGCAAGTCCTCGAGAAAAACCCCTGAAATTTACGTTCTAGACAAATTAGTCTGAAGGAAAACAGACACTGGAGAAAGACTGAGGAGGAGAGAAAACCCAGTCTAGAAAGGAAGAAAGAGCAGACCAGAAAGCCGGGGCTGTCGTAAGTGTCTTTTTGTTCTGTTTGTCGTCCAGGCATTTTCCATGAGCTGCTGTTTCCCCGGAGTCGCACTCGCGTGTCTCCGCCCCGCCGCGCACTGGGTCCTGCGGCCCACTCCCCCCCTCCCCGCCATCCCATCCGGTGTCAGTCGGCTTCCATCTCAGCTGTCATCAGCGTCCCCCGCTTGACACCACCCCTCCGTTCCCGTCGCCCCCTCCCCCTTGGGTTTCTCCTCCCTCCACGGCCCCTGGCCCCGTCCCCAAGAACGAAACCCCACCGGGGCTCCTTCTGCCCGCCCGTGGCCGTGCACAGACGGGGCCCCTGCCGCGCGTCCCCTCCTGCCTGATGACTCTCCTCTCCAGGTCTCACCGGAAGCGGAGCCAGCCCAAGAAGCCCAAGCCCGAAGACCCCAAGTCCCCCGGGGAGGGCGCGGCCGGGCTGGGCCTCCTGGAGGAGGCCGGGGGCTGCGTGAAGGAGGAGGCTGGGCCGGAGGCTGACCCTGAGGAGGACGAGGAGGAGTCTCAGCTGGGGCCACATGGCCGGGAGGCCGAGGGCACAGAAGGTCAGTCCCAGCTGGGCCGGGCCTGGCGCCTTCCCTGCCCCGGTTGGTGTCACCTGGCTCTTTCTTTTCTGTGACTGGGTTTCATTCTCCTAATTTGTAGCTTTAGCTTCTCACATGTCTGCAGACAGTGGCTGCTCCCCAAGGGGACACGAGCCCTTCCCAGGAGGGCCCAGGAGGCACGTGGGCTGCCCCTGGCCGTGGGGCCTCAAGCCCAAGTCATAGGTGCTGTATTTCGCCAGAGGGATCTGCTTGGTCCTCAGTTTCCCTCTTTATGAGCCCACCATGACCTGGTCTGCCTCAGAGCTGCTAGTACATCAGGATGCGCTGGTGTCCGAGTGGAATGCGTGTCCACGGGGACAGTCAGAGACCCGGCTGTGGTGCTGCTCACAGATGTGCAGGTCCCTCCCACCTGCTGAGCGTCACCTGCGGGGCCCTGGGGCTGTGCAGACAAGGTCACGACCCCCACAGTGCTCGGGGGAGGCAGGCACATGCCCCACCCGCCCCTTATACACGGGGCTGGTATCGAGGGTGACAGGGAGCGACTGTGTCCCTCCAGTGGGAAGAGCGACGGTCCCCGAGGGAGACTCACAGGTGCTCGGGGTGGCGGGGGAGGGAGTCGCACAAGTGAGTTTGTCCCTGACACGCCGCTCACTCAGTGTGTGTCCGGCACGATGCGGGAGGGTCCACCCGCGGAGTGGCAGTGCAGGGAACGACAGGTGTCGCGGGAAGGGAAGGACGAGCAGTTGCCGTGGCAGCATGTGGACCTGACTGTCTGCACGGAAACAGTGAACGCACCTGTGGACAGAGCCACGGAGTGACACAGGGATCGAGCGCAGACGATAGGCTGTGTCTCACACGTGAGCCACTCACAGAAGACGTGGTATTCAAAAAGATGCCATTAATAATAACGGTAACTCCAAAATAACATACCTCGGAATCAATCTGCCCCCCAAAGTAAGGCCCTTTTGGAGAAAATTAGAGACTTCTGATAGATCAGAAAGAATTGCTAACAAGTAAAGTGATATGCCAGGTGCTAGGACGATTCCCTGACATCCAGACAGTTTCCTCTGGAGTCACCGCAGGGTCGGTGCAGCCTGCGCGGGACCCAGCGGGGTTGGGGTGGGGCTGTCGGTGATGAGGCCAGACAGCCAGCGTACACGCAGGGGTGAAGGCCAGGGACAGAGGGCCGCCCTGCCAGGGGGACTGGTGTCACGCTGCAGGGCTGAGCAAAGATAGATCAAGGGTCTGGGAATGGGCCCTGGTGCAGGGGACACTTGGCGGGTGATGGGAAGACCCCGCCCCTCCCACCCTGCACACCTGTTTGAGCTCCTTGTGGCCTTGAAACAACGCATTTATTCTCCCACAGACATCAGCCACGGGACTCACTGGGCTAAAATCAAGGCGTGGCAGGGCTGGTCCTCCTGGGGGCTCCAGGGGAGAACCCGTCTCCCGCCTTTCTCAGCATCCAGCGGCCACCCGCATCCCTCGGCTCGGGGCCACCTGGATAATACAGGATGATCTCCCCACTCAGGGTCCTTAAGTCAGTCCCACCTGCAGAGTCCCTCCTGCCATGTGAGGTGACATCCACAGGTCCCGGGATTAGGATGTGGACATCTTTGGGAGCCATTACTCTGCCTGCCACGTGGCCTGAAAATTTGCATTGGAAAACAGGTCTTTAAAGCTGCGTAAGCACAAAGTGGTAGACCATCTTTATAACCTTAGGCTAGGGTAATTTTTATTAAAAAGCACAAACAGGTAATGAGTGACAAATCTGATGACTCTACAATAAAGAACGGCCGTTTATCACAAGGTGCACCTCTGAGAAAGTGGGAAGCTAAGTGGACAGACGGGAAGGACAGTGCCGCCCCTGTCACTGGCCGAGAGCCAATGACGAACTCGGGGTCGGCGAGGTGCTCGGCCCAGCGAGACGCGGGCCACAGAGGAGCAGACGCAGAGGCAGGCCCTGCGGTACTCCGGGACACGCACGCAAGAGTGCTCCAAGACGCGCTGTGGACTCTCCAGACCCCAGGGATGGAAAAGTCCACCCGGCGGTGACCGATGCCTGTGTGGGCGGCAGCCCTGTCCGCTGCCTCCTGGGACCCGAGTTAGTCAAGGTCCCACTTTGGAGACCAGCGTGGCATCATCTTGCGAAGTGGAACATTTGCAAACTGCACACCCGGAGTTCCCCATGGGGCTCGTGCCCTGGAGAGACCCTCGCAGCACCGAGGACCATCGAGGCAGGAGCGGTGGCGGACACACAGATGTCCACTGGCGGGAAAGGGACGGGAAGCTGGCACCTGCTGGCGCCCTCCTCTGCTCTGCAGATGGGAGCCATGAAGGACCCCGCTCTGCAGCCCAGCGTGGCTCTCAGACGTGACCTTGCGTGTCGTGGGAGCACGGTGTCCGTTTGTGTGAAGTCCCACAGACTGGGAGGCTTACGTGACAGAAAGGCCCCTCAGCTCTGGAGGCTGGAAATTCGAGATGAGGGTGTCGGCAGGGCTGGCCCCTGTCTGAGGGCTGCGGGGAGACTCTGTCCCCAGCCTCTCTCCTGGGCTCTTAGGTGACGTGTTCATGGTCCCGCAGTGTTCTCCCCGCGTGCCTGTCTGTGCCCAGATGTCCCCTTTCGTAAGCAGATCGGTCCTGTTGGGTCAGGGCCCACCCTCACGACCTCATCTTAGGTAATCACACCTGCAGCGACACTGTTTCCAAATGAGGCCACATTCCGAGTCCGGCTGGGGGTGGGGCGGGATTAGGACTGCAGCCTAGGAATGGGGCGGCGGGGGGCGCACGACTCGGCCATGGCTGGGACTGCGCGTTCCAGCAATGGGAACAGCAGCTGCGCAGCGGGGCTGCCCACGTGGTGCAGAGCAGGTGTGGGTGTCGTAGGACTCTGACCGTGTAGGCCCCGTGTCTACACCGCGCGTGCCCTGGGGCCTGCGAAACACTCAGAAGCACTGCACGCTGCAGCCGGCAGGCCGGGCGGGCCGAGCCCGGGTTGTGTGGGGTAAATGACAGTTCTAGAGGTGGCTCCCATGGCCCGGGCCTCGTGTCTCGTGAGCAAGTGCTTGACTTTGGCGGCCGTGGGGCCGGGAGAGATCGGTGGGGGAGTGGGTGATGGGGGCGGGAGTGGAAGTGCAAATCGATGGCCGCCTCCTTCCTGCCACTGTGCGCATGTGAGGGCCTGGACTGGTGGCTCACTGTCCTCTTTAAGCTCCAGCTGAGACCCATGGGTCCACGCACCCCGGGAGGTGGCCCCAGGGCTGCGAGGCTGGGTGTCAGGCACCCCGCTCTGAGGTCCGGGGCTTCCGTCAGCTTCTGGAGGGAGTGGCCCCCTGCAGAAGGGTCGAGACCCGCTCAGAGGGCAGGGACCGCCCTGGGCTGTGCTCTCGATGGAGCCACGCTGGGGTCCCCAGTGGTCCTGCACTGGCGTCGCGGCTGCAGAGCAAGCGCTGTGCGTGGCGGGGTTTCAGAGAGGGGGGTTGTGGATGCCATGTTCAAACCAGACCCCATCAAGCCTCCCTTCGTGTCCGATTCAGCGTGGAAAGAGGTTCCTTGCCCTTGCTTTTTTCCTTGTTTTTCCAGCCTGGATGGGGGAGGCAGGGGTGGTGAAGTGTCAGCAGGTGTGCCCGGGACCTTCCAGCTTTAGCAGTGGGACCCCTGGTCCAGGCAGACCGGGGTGGTAGGGCCTGGTGATCAGCCACTGTCACCCCTCATGCGATACCCTGCACCCCAGGACCTGGAGATGTGAGAACATGGCGCCTAGCCGGGGCTCCAGCCTCACCACGCTCCAGGGTCTGCAGGGCGCGGGGTGGGCAGGCTGGTCCTCCCTGAGGGGTCACAGTGCCAAGCCACACCCCACCCTCAGCTCAGCAGCCCTCAGCGGGGCCACCCACTGTGTGAGCTTCCTATGCCACTGTAACAAACAGCCACAACCTAGTGGCTTAAATCAGCACAGACTTACGTCCTGCAGCTCTAGAGGGCAGGAGTCGGCACCAGCCTTACTCAGCTAGTCAGGGCGTGGCAGGGCCGGTCCCTCCTGGGGGCTCCAGGGGGGACCCTAGTGTCCCTTAGCTTGGGACCCTTCCTCCCCCTCCAGGGCCAGCAGCGCAGCGTCTTCCAGTCTCTCTGCCTCCGACCCCCCTGCCCCCTCGTGGAGGACCCTGTGCTGACACTGCCCCCCCCCCAGGTCATCCAGGGTGACCTCCCGTCTCAAGGTCCTTAACTGCATCCCACGTGTGGGTCCCTTTGCTGTGTCCACATACCCAGGGGAGTTTGTACCTGGACACCTGTGAGGGCCGTGATGCGGCCAGCCACACTGCCCGTTTCAGTTTGATTTGATTTGCTGTATGCTGGTCGCGGCTCCGGATTAAAGGCACACGTTCCCTGACCCTCCCCTGCTGCCTGTCAGGAAATGCCCCAGGTTGCCCTCGGGGTTTCCAGGCAGAGGGGCCCCCAGGGGCCCCACAGGCCGGTCTGGCACTTCTGTTCCACTCAAGTGGTTCTTTGTTTGAAGTTTCGCTTACGAAAAATTCTACAGGTTTTATGCGTGTCAACGGTAGAAATAGACAAAATTCAGACACGTGGAAAGAAAGCAAATGCTGCTTCTCCCCCAGCACCCAGCCTGGGGGTGATGTTGGGCGTGGCCCACCCAGGAGGAGCCCACGAGACACAGAGAAGCCCCCTTCCCAGCTGGCTCTTGACGATGTGCCTTCCCCGCCCAGGGTGATTCCAGAGGGGCCTCCAGTGTGTCACCCTGTTGGCACTCGCAGGCCTGCGGGGTGGGCGCTGCCTCCAGGCTCGGGGGGTTCTGGTTTCCAGCCGCCTGGCAGGGCGACCCTGCAGCGATCTGCATGGCCCAACGCCCGTGTTCTCTGCCCTCCCCGAGTTTAGGGGGGCCCCTGTGGGCCGGAGGGGGCCCTTGGCCATTCCAGTCAAGTCCTGCCCCGGTGGGGGCTTCCAGGGAGCAGGCGACCCCCCAGCCGAGCCTGGGTGACTCCTGGGCCTCGTGGGTGACCCGGCCCCAGCCCTGACTCTCTCCCCTCTCCCCACAGAGGACGGGAGGGGCAAGCTGCGGCCCACCAAGGCCAAGAGCGACCGGAAGAAGAAAGGCTACGGCCCGCTGCCCCTGCAGCTGCCGCCACCCCTGCCCGCGCCCTTCCCCACTGAGGACGCGCTGCGGCTGCCGCCCCCGCTGGAGCCCCCCATGCTGGGCCCAGGCTCGGCAGCTGCCGAGGAGAGTCCCCCGCCCGCGCCCCTGAACGTCGTGCACCCTGAGGCGCCCAGCGAGGAGCTCGAGGCCAGGCCGCGGCCCATCATCCCCATGCTGTACGTGGTGCCCAGGCCCGGCAAGGCGGCGTCTGACCAGGACCGCGTGTCCCGCCAGCAGGCCTCCGAGCACTTCGCCCAGAAGGGCCCCGCCTGGAAGGAGCAGGCCTCCCCCATGGAGCTGGCGGGGCCGGAGGAGAGCGGGGCAGGCCACGCAGACCCCAAGGTCCGCGCCGGAGAGGAGCAGGTGGGCCGGAGGGGTGGGCCCAGCCAGGAAGGGGCCCTTACTGGGCCTGCTCGACCCAAAATGGAGCCTTCTCACGGGGCAGGTGGTGGTTTGGAAGACAGGGTGGCCCCGTTCTCCCTTGCTGGGGCCCCTCCCGCCTGGCCGAGGGAGCTCAGGCTCCGCAGAGGCGCTTGTCGCTGAGCAAACTCCGCCCGGGCTCTTGGTTCCAGGCACCGCCCACCTTCTCCAAGCTGAAGATGGAGATCAGGAAGAGCCGGCGCCACCCCCTGGGCCGGCCGCCCACGCGCTCCCCGCTGTCGGTGGTCAAGCAGGAGGCCTCGAGCGACGAGGGTGAGCCGGCCGCGCCCAGGGCCCCTCCCCGCCCCTCGGGCCGAGCAGCCCAGCGCTGGCCATCCGCCATCCGCGGCTCCTTCGCCGCCCCCCACGCCCCACACTCTGCTTCCCGCCTCGGCGCCGGCCACGCTAGACCCAGGGCTGGCGCGCTGAGCGTGGCCGGCGAGGGGCAGGCTGCACGGTGCCCGGAGCCCAGGACCACGGGTGCCACTTACCCTCCTGTGGCTCGGTTTCCTTGTCCGTAGAACGGGGACTCCGGGTCCTCTGGTCGGGAGGATCCACGGAGCTGAGGCCTGTAAATCGTGCGCCCTGCTGCCAGCTGTCTGCGGGCATAGCAGCGTCGAGGCCGGGGTTGTGGTCATCGTGGCTGTGGGGTGGTTGGTGTCACCTGCGGGCCCCCCCGGGCAGCTCACGCTCAGGCTCTGTGTGGACCTTTAAGCCCCGCCCCCCAGGCCTGGCACCCAGGGCCCCTGCCTCCCTCCTGCCCCTACCCCAGCTGTGGCATCTGCTTGGATGCCTGCCACTGCTCGGTCTTCCAGAACATTCCAGAGCATGGCTCTCTGTACATGGTGGAGCCTCGTGTCGGGCAGAATGGCCAGTGTGAGCAGTGGGCAGAGGTGTTCGGCCACCCCCAGCAGGTGGAGGTTTCAGAAATGGGGTCAGTTCGAAGGTAAGGACTGGGCGGGGCCTGAGAGCTTGACGGCGGGGCTGGCGTATGTCCCGCCTAATTTCCAAGCTCGTTTCCAATGGAAACGGGCTCGCCGCCACGCCCACAGATAGGCACAGCCCGCTTGTTCAGGTCGCGTGACTGGAGGAAAACCGTCTCTTCCACCCTGGGCTCCCCAGGCAGGTGGTGACCCTGGGCAGGGGGCTGTCATTAGAGACACTCCTGGCTGTGACCGGCTGGCCAGGCTGCCCACGGGCGCGGTTCGCGCAGGGCTGGGGAGATGAGCTCCTGCCGGAAGCCGCTTCCCAGGGCTGAGCACCGCCACGGGGGCCTCGGAGAGGTTGGAAGAAAAGCCTGTGGCGCAGCTCGAGCGGGAGGGGAGGGGACAGAGAATCTTCTATTTAACACTCAGCTGAGACTCGCTGTCCTGTGTGCAAAAATCCTGCTAAACGAATTTTTCATCTTCCGCTTCAGCCTCTCGCTGAAGACGCGCGTAGAATTGGAAAATTGTCTGGATGCTTCTTCATCCTGAATCTAATTTGCGGGGTGGGGAGAGGGGGTTGCTGGGCGTGCCCGGATCGCAGGCAGAGCTTCCCTGGAGTGGGGGGATCCAGCAGGCTGCCTCGGGGGGCCTTAGACAGCTGGGGCTCCTTCCCCCAGGGGCTCCGATGTGTCCCTTCGTGAGGCCACAGCGTTTGCTTGTGAGGCTGCCATGGCCCCGAGACCCAGTGTGCATCCTGGGCTCTCTGTGATGAAAGGAGGCCGACAGCTCCATCCTCCTCCCCAGGTGGCCTGGGGCCGCTTGGGGCCTTCCTTGGGCCTGGCTGGCTGGACCACCTGGCCCGGGACCTTCCCAAGTCAGGCTGTGCCAACCTCCCCGGGGTGAGCTGGGACTGGGCCCAGCGGGCCAGGCTGCCCATTGGGCTGTGCTGAGGGTTGGGCCGCAGGAACGAGCACCCACCTTGCGGGGGACAGCACCTCTGGGTTGTGTCCACAGGAGACGCAGGGAGGGGACATGGGGAGATTGGGGCATGGTGGCTGGTAATGGAGGCTGTCAGAGTCCAGCTGGGGACAGGCGGGCAGGAGAGGCCACAGCGGTTCATCGCAGGCAGTGTCTCCTGGCAGGAAGAGACCTGCGGGACTGCCTCCCCGCCATGCCTCAGGGCGACGCAGCTGTCTCCTCCCACGCTGCTCTGGCTCCCTGGAACTCGGGGTCTGCCGAGGTCACGTGCTCACTGGCAGGCTGGTCCGGGCCCCAGAGGCGAGGAAGGAGGCCGCTGTCCCTGCGTCTCGCCGATGGCTGCGGACCCACGCACAGACTGGCAGGGCAGGGTGGGGCACAGAGTCGGGAAGGCCCTGGGCGCGTGGGCAGCTCCAAATGTTCACGGAGAAATAGGTCGGGTTTGGGGCACAGAGATGGCACTGGGGAGACCACAGGGAGCAAGGCGGGAGTGTCCCCGCCTGTTTATGGAAACGCGCGTCGTGGTGCCAGCCATGGTGGGCGCCGTGGAGAGTGCACCCAGGCCTTCTGGGTTATTCTTGCATGTGCTTCTCCCCCCGCCCGTCTTATTTTAGAAGCATTCCCCTTCTCCGGGGAGGAGGACGTGAGTGACCCCGAGGCCTTGAGGTCCCTGCTGTCCTTGCAGTGGAAGAACAAGGCGGGCAGCTTCCAGGCCGAGAGGAGGTTCAATGCAGCGGCTGCCCTGGCGGAGCCCTACTGCGCCGTCTGTACCCTCTTCTACCCCTACAGCCAGGTGAGCTGCCGCGGCTCCTGGGCGTGGGGACCCCATGGGGGTGACTCTGCAGTGAAGAGAACCCGAGCAGGATCTGCAGAGGGCTGGGGAGCCCGTTTGCTGTGGGAACCACAGCAGAGCCTGGTGGCCCCAGGCTCCTGGCCTGGTGTGACAGTGTCAGGTGTCACCCCCACTGAGGCCACCTTGGAGCCTGGGGGACTCCCAGACTCAGGTCTCCTCTGAGTGTCCACGGCGCTGGGCTCCCCAGTGAGGCCGTCCCCGTCCCGCAGTCTCTGCAGACCGAGAAGGAGGCGCCCCAGGCCTCGCTGGGGGAGGGCTCCTCGGCTGCGCCACCTTCCAAGAGTGGCCAGAAGACCCGGCCCCTGATCCCCGAGATGTGCTTCACCTCCGGCGGCGAGAACACAGAGCCACTGCCCGCCAACTCCTACATCGGCGAGGACGGGACCAGCCCGCTGATCACATGCGCCAAGTGCTGCCTGCAGGTCCACGCCAGTGAGTGCCTCGACCCGGGGCCTGGGAGGCTGGGGGCAGCGTCCGCCGGGGGCTTGGGGGCTGGCCAGCGCCTTCACCTGGGCTGCCGTTGGGGGCCGTCACAGGACCCTGGGCAGGGCCTCCCTCGGCGGTTTCCTGCAATTTCTAACTTACGCGTCCTTCCCATAATGGGTCTGGTGAGCCTGGGTCTCACCACCTAGAGCAGGGTGGCCCCTGCCCTCGGGCCAGGCTCCCTCAGAGGACAGCACGGCTGCTCTGGGCTGCGGCAGGGCCTGGGTGACCCCTCGCCAGCCTGGGGAGGGGCATGGCCCCTGCCACCCTCTGTGCCTGGGAGGTGCCAGGCAGCCGCGGGGCATGGGCCCTGTGTTGGGGGGAAGCTTTGCCCCAGGGCAGCTTCTCTTCCTGCCCTGTCGCTCGCACCGGGGGGCTCGCCTTACAGACGGCCAAGAGGACCACAAGCTCCTTCCGCGTTCCCGCAGACTGTTCCCTTTGAGCTCTCCCTTTGCCTTCGGCAGGGGCAGGCATCCCTGCCCTTGGCCCTGGACAGTTCTCGCCCTTCCCGCATGGCGGGGAGGCAGCGGGAGAGACCGGGCGCCATTCGGGGCCGTGACACTGTGAAACCTGCAGCTTGGGGCCCTGGCCGGGACTCCCGTGGTCAGGGCGTCTGATTTATCTCCGCTCTCGGCCACCACCCTCCCCCGAGCCCAGCTTAGTGTGGGCACAGACAGGAAAATGGATGTCTGCCCCTTCCTCGGTGTCGGGGTGGGAGCGAACGTGAGATTGCACTTGCAGGACAGGAGGAAGCTTTCCAGAGACATTTAATTTTCTGCGCTCCGCGGCCCAGGGAGGAGCCATAGATCTCTGTCCGGCTCTCCCCGCGGCGGGCTGCCGGAGAGAAGGGTTAGTCTCTGGCCTGGAGCCTGTTGGCTCTGCCTTGCTGCGCCCGGGTTTCAGACGGGGGCCCCAGCCGGCCCCTGCCGAGCCCCATCTGTGGTGCCGGGTGGCGACCCTGGGTGAGGCAGAGCCTCTCAGGGTCACCCGGGGGTGTGACTCTGCCCTCCGACCCCTCCTTTGGGCACTCCCCCATTTCCAAACCAGGGGCCCCATTCAAACCTGGGCGGGAGGAGCTGTGTCTGGGGCGCAGGCCCAGCAGGGGCCCTCTCGTCCTCCTTCCGAACAAGCTGCTTCCAGGCCTTTCTCTGGCTGTGTGCAGTGGCCTGGATTGAGGGAGGGGGGTGGTGACAGCCGTTGCCCTGAATGCCGCAGCTGAATTCTGGGAGGTCCCGCTCCCCCGACGTGCGGCCGTGACCGAGCCTGAGCCTCAGGAACCCCCGCTGCCTTCCAGGTTGCTATGGCATCCGCCCCGAGCTGGTCAACGAGGGCTGGACGTGTTCCCGGTGCGCGGCCCACGCCTGGACTGCGGTAACTCGCTCCCCCCGGCGGGGGGTGCTCTGAGAGGCCCGGCCAGGCCCCCATCCCGTGGGTGACTCTGGCCATGGCCTCGCCTCCCTGGGCCGCTGCTCCGTCACCTCCGCACTGAGTGGGTGGAGCCCGGCGGACTCCCGCCCGTCATGTGGTGCCCACTAGGGTGAAACGTAAGGACCCGGGGTGGGGGTGGCCGGCAGATCGGGCCCCGAGCAGCGTGGTGGGGGCCCTGCCCCGCCACCCTCACCCGGCACGTCTGGTCCCACAGGAGTGCTGCCTGTGCAACCTCCGGGGAGGAGCGCTGCAGATGACCACCGAGAGGAGGTGGGTGGCGCTTGGGGGGCGGGCAGACTCTCTGGGGTGTGACCCGGGTGCCCCCACAAGCTGTTGTATCCTGTATGCCCCCTGCCCCACCCCCCGTGTGCGAAGCTGCCCCTGTTGCAGGTGGGGGTGGGGCATGAGGGGGAGCAGGTGTGTCTGGACTGACCCCTGAGGTCCCTTACGTCCTGCCCCACCTTGCCCGGCCGGCCCCCCTTCTGTGTGGCGAGCTGTGAGAGGGGCACCTGTGACCCCCACCCGCACCCGCCCTCCCAGGTGGATCCACGTGATCTGCGCCATCGCTGTCCCCGAGGCCCGGTTCCTGAATGTGATCGAGCGCCACCCCGTGGACATCAGCGCCATCCCCGAGCAGCGGTGGAAACTGGTAGGTCCCCTGTGGTTGAGGCTGGCCCTGCCCTTGCTGCAGACCGGCCAGGCGGGTGCCTCCTGGTCTGAAACTGTCTCCTCCAAACTCCGCGTTCCCACGGGGACTCGGGCAGCTGTGAGGACACGGCCCTGGCTGCCGTCGGTTTAGCCAGTGTGATGTTAGGGTAGTAAGTACAAACGTCTGAGTTCCTTAAGTGCTGAGTTTGACAGCTGCTATCTCTGACATTTCACTTGACACCTTCTTATGTTTATTGTGAAGGTCCATCCTCAGTCCTTCAAACACACGGTTCGGCTTGTGATTATCTTTCAAATTTTTTTTAGAGCAGTTTTTGCGAAACCATGGATAAATCAAAAATGCGTGTTATTTTCGAATGTGAGTTCCATCGCGGAACCAAGGCAGCACAGACAGCTCGAAATATCCACAAAGTGTTGGGGAAGGATGTGGCTAATGAACGCACAGTACGTCAATGGTTTTAGAAGTTCCGTTGTGGTCATTTTAATGTTGAAAATGAGCCACATGGGCGACCTGAGACCAAGGTGGACAATGATGAGCTAAAAGCTGTAGTGGAAGCGAATCCATCTCAACCTCTGTGTGAATTAGCAGCAAGGTTTGACGTTACTATTCCAACAATATTGGACCATTTGAAACAAACGGGCAAGGTAAAGAAGCTGGATAGATGGGTTCTGCATGAATTAAGTGAGCATCAGAAGAGAAATCATCTCGAAGCTTGCCTTTCTTTGCTGTCACGACATACAGGTGAGCCATTTCTACACTGCGTTGTTACGTGTGGTGAAAAACGGATTCTTTCTGACAATCGCAAGCCTTCAGCACAATGGTTGGATAAATATGAAGTGCTGAAACACAGACCAAAACCGAATATTCATCACAAAAAGCTAATGGTGTGCGTTTGGTCCAGCGCTGGTATTATCCACTACAGCTTCGTGAAACGTGGTCAGTCGATTACAGCGGATGTCTCCTGCAGCCAATGAAATGATGAAATAATGAGGATGCTTGCGATTAAGCAGCCGAGATTGGTCAACAGGGACAGGCCAGTCCTCTTGCAAGACAACGCTCGACCACATGTTGCACAAACGCTGCTCAAACTACGGCAGCTGGACTTGGAAACTCTCTTGTCATCCACCGTATTCACCAGACCTTGCACCAACTGACTACACTTCTTCCAGGCTTCAGACCACTCCTTGCAAGGAAAAATACTCCGTTCTCAACAAGCTGTGGAAAACAGTTACGATATCATCTCCCCTCGCTCTCTAGGCTTCTTCGCTGCTGGCATAAGCAAGCTAGCGTTAAGATGGCAAAACCGTGTTCAGTTTAGGCACGTACTTTGATTTTACTGCTTCTCGTTTGAGATGTAATAAACTACACTTCTGATTCAAAATCGGACATTTCATATTTAATGGCCTTAATATACATGTGTATATATGTATAAATATGTTTTTGAATTGTGTCCTCCAACCCGAGGTACAAAAGTCAAAAGGCACCGAGGATGCCGGTGACAAGCAGGTCCCCACCAGGTGCGGCTTCCTGGTCGGCGTGTGTCTGCTCAGGGACCGTCCCTGCAGAGTCGGGTCCCTGTGCTGTCAGAGGTGGAAACACCAGACATGCGCACAGCACCGTCTTGTCTTATTATGTAGCCGGCCTCTCCGGCTCGTTTGTTTTTCACACTTGTGGTAGCGGCACTTATCGCGACATCCACCCGCAGTACCCACTGCAGCGCCATGGTGGACCTCGGTCCCGAGAACGTACTCACCTTGTACAGTGGAAGCGCGGTGCCTCTCGAGCAGCGACCCCCTCCCCCCGCCCGCAGCCCCTGCACCATCCCCTCAGCTTCTGGGCGTTGCCTGTTTGATGGATGTCCTATGGGTAGAGTCTCGTGGGATGTGTCCTTCTGTGACAGCGCCCTGCACTGAGCGTGGTGTCCTCAGGGTTCACCCACATGCGTCCCAGGCTCAGCTGAACGTGGCAGGCTTCTTTTGTCATGGCCGAGTGACAGTCCGTCGCTCGGTGGACCAGCGTGTCCGTCCATCCCTCCGCCAGCGGGCGCCGGGGTTGTCCCCAGGCCTTGGCTGTGGTGAACGGTGCCGCAGCAAACGCAAGTGCAGACGCCTTTTAGCGACTCTGGTTTCCTTTCCTATAGATGAACGCGCAGAGTGGGCTTGCGGGATTGTAGGGTAGTTCTGGTTTAGGGTTTTGAAGAAATCCATGCTGGTCTCCACAGTGGCTGTACTAATTTACAATCCCACCGACAGGGCGCAAGGGTTCCCTGTCCCTCAGACCCCCACCAGCACTGGTTCCCCCTTGGCTTTCTGCTGGCAGCCACGCGGACAGGTGCGAGGCGATGGGTCACCGGGGTGTGGTTTGCGTTTTGACGTTGGTGACGCGGAGCTCTCTGCACCTCCTGCTACGGTCTGTGCGTCTCCCGCGGAGACAGTCTACTCGGGCCCTTTGCCCGTCGTCATCGGGTCACTTGGTTTTGCCTTTGAGTCCAGGAGCTCTGTCACTGGCACCTCTTGGAGTACACCCAGGCGCCCCATGTTAGGAGCGCGGCCATCCTTGGGCGTAGGGGACCTTGGGTGGGGGCTTGCGAGGTTCCTGCTGCTCTGGCCAATGACGGCCACCCTTGGCAGCTGCAGGGCGGTGGGGAGCTGTCAGAGCTCACACAGAGTGAAGTGCTGCTTGCGAGTCCCAGCTCAGTCCCTGGCCGGCCGACTGTGTGACTCTAGACAGATTCCTTGACCTCTCTGTGCCTCCACCTTCCCCTCTGTGAATCGTGGTGCTAGCAGCCCTCACCGTGCAGGGCCACAGTAGCATTAGCTGGGCCACCTCTGTGCACTGGCAGCTGCCGGCAGGCCTGTCATCGCTGGGCCTCTCAGTGCAGCGCACTGGATGTGAGCCGAACAGTGACAGGGCGGGGACATGAAGAGCCTGGGTCTGCAGGGGCAGCCACCCATGCCCAGGCTCCAGTGCTAGGCACCGTCTCAGCTGTGCCTCCCAGCACCCTGAGCCCAAGGACTTGGGGCTGGCCCTGTGACTCGGCTTCCTGCCAGGCCTTGGGACCTGGTCCCGCCAAGAGTCGAGGAGACCGCAGCGCAGGAAGGGGGCTCAGGCCTTGTTGGGACACGTCCCCACTGAGGGTCCTGTGTGGGGTTCCAGAGGAGAGGGCCGTTCCCCCATCCCCTCCAGCCAACGCACTGTCTCCCGGGCTCCGGGGCACACACAGCACCCTGCCTGGCAGCTTTTTCTGCCCTGTTTATTTTCCCGGCCACCTGGGACGGTTCCAGGTGTTGACACTAAAGGCTGGAGGCAGGGCCCGGTGGGCGGCACACACATCGGGCTCCGGGAGCGGGGCCTGCGGGAGTCCTGCGAGGACAGGACCAATGCCCACTGTGGGCCCCGGGCTCCCATGCGCTGACACAGGTGCCCAAGGGCCTGGCAGGGACTCCGCGCTCGGAGCCCGCAAGGGCATCTTGGGCAAGGCTGACCGGGCAGCCAAGGGAGCCTCCGGAGGGTGAGCCCTGTCCTCGGGGCGCACAGCTCACGCCAGCCCCCGGCCTCCAGCGCCAGTGACTCAGCCCACCGCGGCATAAAAGGCTTCATCACTCAGGTGCGGTGATGGCGCGGAGCGCGCACCACGATAAATCCTCCCTCCCAGACGCTTTATGGATCATCTGACATTTGCAGCACGCGGCCTCTTCATTACCCGCACTTGTAGCGATGAATTAAAAATCCTTTTACACGAGGCGGCTTGTACTGCTTAATGGAGCCGGCAAGGCGGCGGCAGTTAACCTCTGCCTGCCCGGCCACCCGCCCGCCTCCAGTCGCCGTCACCCGTCCACCGGCATGTCCCTCACCAGGTTGAGACGGCTCTTGGCAGCTGGTGGATGCTCCAGAAGCTTCCGGGAGGAGCCGGAGGTCTGGGAGGGGCCCGGGAAGGGAGGGGTCAGCCTGCTTTGAGGTTTCTGGGCGTGGGGCAGGGGGGAGGAGCTTGCTCTGCCACCGCCGTGCTGGGGGAGCATTCGCCAGCCTTCCCCCAGCCGCAGCAGCGCAGGCTGAGCACACAGGGTCGTGGGTGGTGCCCAGCGGTGGCCACCTGCTTCCTCCAGCCCTGGGCCCCTTCCAGGCCCAGCAGGCCCCGACCCCAACACGCACGCTGGGCAGCCCGGGCGGTGGCGAGGCTCTTCAGATCAGGCCTCCAGGGAAGGGCAGTGACTCGCCTGAGGGAGCCCAGTGTGCTGGACGTCTGTCCTGACCTATGGCCACGAGTGTGGCATGTAGGGGACCTCGCCTTTAGGAGCTGGCGACTTTGGTCCTGGGGCCACACTGCAGCCCCATTCAGGGCTCTCAGCAAAAGGCTCTGAAGGGGCCTGGCGCACACTCTTCATGACGAGGAACTTGGGGTAATGAGCTGCCACCGCGGGGTGGAGGTGAACTGTGCCGGGCGCCAGGGTTTCTCCGGGGCGCCTGGGGTGACGTGTTCAAGGCAGCTCAGCCACCCGCCGGGCTCACATCAGGGCCTCTGCCCCAGGGCCCTCCAGGGAGCGAGGCTGCTGTCACCTCCGCGCTCCAGCTCGCTCTGGCGGGCGGAGGCCAGGCCTGGAGGGGTTAGCCCGTGTGGATCATGTTGCGTATCAGCGCTCGTCCCTGCCGGCGGCGAATTGGGTATTGACAGTTTAATAATGAGATCTCACTGCCATCGATCCCCTTGCAGCTGCGCCGCCGCCGGCCCTCCGCGCATCTGGGTTTCGAACACGGTTTATAGAGCGACAAGGGCCCCAGTTATTAAATGCTCAGAGTGACAGGCGTGGAGATGGAGCCTGATGCTGACACAGGGCAGGTAGAGCCTGTGGCCCGTGCCTCGGAGTGAAAGGTCACATGCAGGTGTCCCCTCCTTGTGAAGGCAGCTGCTCTGCCCGGCCTCTTACCAAAGACCGAGAAAAAAACTCCTCCCCGTGACCTTTCTCAGTGGTTCCTGGCTGGGCTGTCTCCGTCCCTGGGGGGGGACAGTCCTGGAGGCCGGCGTAGGCCCCCGCCCCACGCTGCCCCTGTCCCCGCAGAAGTGCGTGTACTGCCGGAAGCGGATGAAGAAGGTGTCGGGCGCCTGCATCCAGTGCTCCTACGAGCACTGCTCCACGTCCTTCCACGTCACCTGCGCGCACGCGGCCGGCGTGCTCATGGAGCCCGACGACTGGCCCTACGTGGTCTCCATCACCTGCCTCAAGCACAAGGCGGGGGGCCACGCCGTGAGTGCCGCCGCCCTCCGCGCCCTCACCCCGTCCCACCCCCACCCCGGACCCCTGCCCCGTCCCTGCGCGCTGACCGCCCCGCCCGCCGCAGGTGCAGCTCCTGCGCGCCGTGTCCCTGGGCCAGGTGGTCATCACCAAGAACCGCAACGGGCTCTACTACCGCTGCCGCGTCATCGGCACCACCACGCAGACCTTCTACGAAGTGAACTTCGACGACGGGTCCTACAGCGACAACCTGTACCCGGAGAGCATCACGGTGCGCGGGGGCGGGGCGGGGCGGGGGCGGGGCTGACGGCGGAAGGGAAGGGCGGGGCGGTGCCTGCTGGAGGGGCGGGGCTGACGGGGGCGGGGCGGCGGGAGGGGCGGGGCCGCAGCACGGAAACCGGATGCAGTCTTCTCCCTCCAGTCCCTCGCTCATCGCGGGGTCACCTACTCCCCGCCTGCATTGCCTGCAGTAAATGCCGCCCTGGTCCCGCGGGGACAAGGCGGAAAGCGCCGTCAGTCCAACATAAGCCTGCAGCGGAGGTGGCACCCCCGGGTGGGCGCCTGACCCCGGGGCTCCCCCGCTCGCCTCGGGATTCAGCAGAGAACGTCGCTGGCTGGTGCGGGGAGGGTCTGAGGCCGGGGGAGTGCGGGCTGCACCTCACCTTCCGCCTGCTGTGTCTGCAGAGTAGGGACTGTGTCCGGCTGGGGCCCCCTCCCGAGGGCGAGTCGGTGGAGCTCCGGTGGACAGACGGCAACATCTACAAGGCCAAGTTCATCTCCTCCGTGACCAGCCACATCTGCCAGGTAGGGGGGGCTCTCGCCGCCCCCACGGAGCCCCACCCACCCTGTTTTCCCAGCACAGGGACAGGCCAGGTCAGCCCGTGCCCACGAGGCCCTGGCCTGCCCGCCTAATTCAAAGCACCAGCCTAGTGTGTTCTCAGATCTAAAAAGGACCTCTTCTTGTCTGATGCTGCCCTTCGAGGGACGTCTTCCAGTTTTTTGTGGTTTGGTGGGATACGCACCAGCCCTGGACAGCCTCGCCTGGGGGTGGAGCTGCCCTTCCCTGTGGTGGGCAGAGGAGGTGCCAGGGGCCGGACCAGCCTGCCGTGCCGCCCCCCAAGCCTCCGCGTACGTGGGGTGTGGTCCAGTGAGCCACTGGCAAGTCCTGCTAGGTGTGGAGAGACGTCTGTCCCTGACGGTCAATGTCAGACGGCATCCCCCCCATAGGAGCTGCAACGTTGTGGGGTCTGGGCACCCACCCCTCTTCCTGTTGCCCCGTGGGAAGGCAGGACCATCGCTGACCGAGTGTGGGGTCCAAGGTGATGGGCGACCCTCCAGCATTCGCCCCTTTCCCCATGGACAGCCCCTGCACTGGGAAGTGATCTGTCGCTGACGGCGCACAGTGGGCTGGCGGGGTGTGGCAAGGAGATCCTGGCTTCCCCGGGAGCCTCCCCTTTCGAAGAGCAGATCTGAACCCGACTCTGAGGACAAGGGTCGAGCAGGAGCTCAGAAGGGCCGAGCAGGTGCCTGTAAAGATGATAAAGAAGACATGAAAAAAACACGCTACTAAATTCACATCCGTGCTGAAAACAACAGGGAAGCCCACGGTGGGTTTCGGCTGCACCTCCGGGAAAAGAATCCGAAGAAGCAGACCCTGCCCCTCTGGCAAGCAGGGAGCGGCCACCACTCAGACGTCGTCAGGATGACCGTCGCGTCACCAGATGCCAGACCAGTGACGGGAAGAGAGCTCACCCCCGAGGAAGCAGAGCTCACAGGGCAGTGTCACCCAGCTCAGAAGCGAGATCACGTGACATGTCCAGAGTGCCTGGGGGCAGAGCTGGGGACGTCAGCAGGTGGTCAAGAAAGAACGCGGGTCACCGCTGTGGAGTGTCTGCCCGCCCCTGAGGTGGCCGCGGGACCTCCGGGTCATACGTTTTGGAGACACCCCCTGTGTTGTGGCCAAGGAGGCACCGGCAGCTGCCGGGCCCAGACAGCAGAGCCCCGCGGGCCAGCGCATGTCGGTCCAGGTGACACGAGGCCTCCCGCCTGCTTGTCCCCAAGGGCACCCTGAACCAGACCCTTCCTCCCTGGGGCTTCAGGAGCCCAACCTTCCAGAACATTCAGAGCACATTGCCTCTCAGACGTGACCCGCCAAGATGGCTTTGAACCGTGCTTAGATGTCACCACTGAGGGGACCCGGGCTGGGGGTCCACGGCCTCTGTGTGATTTCTCACAGCTGCAGAGGAACCTGCACTTTTCTCGAAAGCTGGGAAAACAGACGCTGCCGTAACGACCTACCCCGTGGAGCCTCACGGTTAAGGGCAGCTTCTGGGGAGCCCCCAGAGAGGAAGCCGACCCGACCGTCCCGTCAGTCTGCGGTCCCCAAGTTAACTGACCCCGAGAGCCCACTGGCTCAGGCCGGCTGGCGAGCTGCATCCCCTGGTGAACCGTGTCTTCCCCCCAAGAATCTGGGGCAGATCTCCCCAGTCTTTGCGACCTGGAAACCCAGGCCAGTTTCATCCGAGTATCTAGAACTCGCTTTTTCCTCCTGGGGAGCCTGCGCTTCTGTGATGATTGAATCTCAGTATGCAGCGAGGCTGCTCAGGGTGGAGACCGGGACCGTGTGCTGGGAGCTCTGAGTGCTCCCTGGGGTGGGAGCTGAGCTTCAGATGCGGGGACTTTGCGCCCGATTGTCCCCACTGCAGGGCACAGGGATGGGGGGTTCCCCGTTGGGTTCCACGTTACAAACAAGATGGGAAGGATGGGCAGGGGCCGGCGTGTCGGCGGGCTCTTCTGCACGGCCCCCCAGGGCACATCCATGGGGGCAGCCAGCTGTCCAGGTGCCCAAGCTGGGGACGCAGAGACCAGGCCTCCGCTGCCTGCTGGGGCCAAGAGGCCAGTGGTACCCACGGCAGCTGCTCCTTCTCCAGCGTCCACCTCTTGTCTCTCTCTGTCCTCACCCGTCCTTGGAGGAGTCACAGTGACGAGCAGGCTCGAGCGAAGGGTCACCGTGAGGCAGGGTCTGCGCTCCTTGGAGAGGGTGGGCTGGGCCTCCCTCAGACATCGGCTCCGGGCAGACGCTGTGCATCTGAGTTTTGTAAGCGTCGCCCACCCCCACGGACGTTCCTCGTGTGTGTTTGAGGTTTTTTAAGTTTGTTTTTAGAGACAGGGTCTCGCTCCATCCCCCAGGCTGGAGTGCAGTGGTGCGATCACAGCTCACGGCAGCCTCCAACTCCTGGGCTGGGGCCATCCTCCCGCCTCAGCCTCCCGTAGCTGGGACCACAGGCCCGTCTGAGTGTTTAAATGTGAACCGCAGATCCTCTGCAATCGGAACCTTGTCCCAGAGTAGGACGGCTGTCGGGGCCAGGGGGTGACCACGGTGGTCTTCCTGGGCGAGGAAACACGTGCCTGTTGCTTTTATGAAACGGGTGCCCCTCCAGGAGACAGTATCGTTGTGTTGCCAGGAGAGCCCCCGAGGGCACCTCTGCCAGCCCGAGCTGGCACCGTTCCTGTCCAGGAAGAAGTGGGGAGCCCTGGCCCCCAGGTTGCACCTCTCCAGTTAGGCATCCGCCAGCCTGTCCTCAGCCTTCCTGTCGGCCTGCTGAGCTCGGGCCTCTGTGTCCCCTCGGCCTGACCTTGCCCATCTCCTGGGCCCTGTTAAGGCGCCACTTCCACCAGCCCCGTCTGCCCACCCAGCTCTCTGACCCTTGCCCTGAGGCTGGGTCTCTCAGCCCCCTGGAACCTGGGCTTGGGTGGCGGGGCGAGGGTGCTGTTTCCACCTGGAACCCGCGGGGGACCCACCGGCTCCGGCTGTCCCCGCGTCTGCCTGCGAGGGGCCTCTGCCTGCTCCGTGTGGGCTGCGCGCAGGTGTGGGTGGGTGCGAGCTTCGGCCCGGCAGCCACGTGGCTTCCGGCGGCCCCCTGCACCCCGCGGGGCCTCCACACATATGGGGCCTCTCTGGAGCAGCTGCAGCCTGTCCGGAGGTGCCGGGACCTCAGCAGGGACCTGAGAACCCAGTCCCCGTCTCCTCTGCAGGTGGAGTTTGAGGATGGGTCCCAGCTGACAGTGAAGCGCGGTGACATCTTCACCCTGGAGGAGGAGCTCCCCAAGAGGGTCCGGTCGAGGCTGGTGAGTGAGTACGCACATCACGGCCCGTCTCCCAGGAGCCCGCGGTGGTCACTTCTCAGGGAGCTGGCCTGGGACCTGGCAGAGTGCGGGTCCCATCTTCAAACGGCATCGGCCGCCTCCTTCTTGGCATCTGCCATGGGTGGTGCCCCAGGGCTCGGCTGGGCCACCTGCTCTGACCAGGAGGCTCCCTGTGCCCCAGCGCAAGGCTGCTGAGGGGCCAGGCCCTTCCCCTGCGCATACAGCAGAAGCTCCCCACGCTCCGTAGAACTGGGGTCCCAGCCACAGTGCGCGAACCAGCACGGGTTTCTGAACATGAACAAAATCCCAGCGCCTGGGTGGCAGTTTGAAAGAAAGCTTTTCCTAAGCTCGTCTCTCGTTAAACAGGAACGAGTCCTGGCAGCTGAGTGGTAGCGGCCTCTTTCTCTCTGCTGCTGTCCTGGGTTTGCTCTTTGCTTTGCAATCCAAGGCGAGGTTTTGGCGAGCAGTGGCCTGGCGAGACGAACATGCTCGAGGGCAGAGCGCAAAGGTTCCCTCGGGGAACAGAAGGGCAGCCAGGGCCGGGCGCGGTGGCTCACGCCTGTAATCCTAGCACTCTGGGAGGCCGAGGTGGGCGGATCGTTTGAGCTCAGGAGGTCGAGACCAGCCTGAGCAAGAGTGAGACCCCATCTCTACTAAAAATAGAAAGAAATTAATCGGACAGCTAAAAATATATATATAGAAAAAATTAGCCGGGCATGGTGGCGCATGCCTGTAGTCCCAGCTACTCGGGAGGCTGAGACAGTAGGATTGCTCGAGCCGGGGAGTTTGAGGTTGCTGTGAGCTAGGCTGACGCCACGGCACTCGCCCGTCTCGGCTTCGGGGAGGAGCGGGGCCCCTGGCTTGCAGGGTTGGGGCGTGCATGGAGACAGGAGGAGGCCCCTGCGCAGCTGTCCCCAGAAGTGGGTGATCTGTGTGCAGCTGGCGTGGTCTTGGAGGTCACTCGCTGAGGGGCAGCGGCCCTGACCAGGCGCTCTCTGCTGTCCCGCAGTCGCTGAGCACGGGGGCCCCGCAGGAGCACACCTTCTCGGGAGAGGAAGCGAAGGCCGCCAAGCGCCCTCGAGTGGGCACCCCACTCGCCGCGGAGGACGGCGGGCGGAACCCGGACTACCTGGCCTTTGTGGAGAGCCTCCTGCAGGCGCAGGGCCGGCCCGGAGCCCCCTTCTAGGACAGCCAGCCACTCGGGCGACCCTCAGGCCGGCCAGGCGTGCCCCGGGCGTTCGCTGGCCGTGAATTCCTGTCCTCACCTCCCCAGCCCGAGAGGCCACCTCCACGCCACGGGTGCCCCTCGGGGCAACAGGAGCGAGCAGGACGCCGGCACGCGGCCCCCAGACTCAGGGAGCAGGGCCAGGCAGGCTGGGGGGCCGGCCGGGGCGCGCACCCCGCCCAACTACTCAGAATTTTAAACCATGTAAGCTCTCTTCTCGAAAAGGTGCTACCGCATTGCCTACTGAGCAGCCTTTGAGATTGTGACTTCTGTACATAGAACACCTTTGTGAGGTTCTTTCTATAAATACATATTGTTTAAAAAAAAAAAGGCAAGAAAAAAAGGAAAAGAAAAAGAAAAAAATCCCCAAAGTTGTTTTCTAGATTTGTGGCTTTAAAAACAAGAGGAAACAAACACATTCTTTTTCTCAGAACCAGGATTTGCTGAGAGGTCAAAGCATCTCGTCGTTTCTTTCTGTTTGTTGTTGTTTTAAAATATCGTTTGTCTATCCAGCAGGCAGGGAAGGGAGTGCGCTGTAGCCGGGACGTCCTCGCAGCTTGAGGTGACTCTGCGGCTGGCGTGAGACCGGGCAGGTGGCCCCGGGCAGGTGGCCCGGTCCCTCGTGGTCTCACCGGTGCCCCTTTGCAAAATAAACCGGTGCCCCTTCTTCTCGGGGCTGCTCCATCACAGGTGCTCGGGGGACGGATGTCCTTCCAGGCCAGGCTGAGGGTGACAGAGAGTCTTCCTGGCTCTCGATGGGACTCAGCCGGTCAGGGGGACGTGGGCCTGGGCCAGGGTGGCCCAGGGCCGCCCGCACGCCCCTTGCTCTGTAGGGAGGGCTTCCGGGACCCCGAGGGGCTCAGTGATCGTCCTCGTCACCATGCCGTGTCTAGGGGAGAGAGTGGTAGAGGTGCCGCCATCCGCTTGCAGGGCCGTGGGTCGAATTGATGAGAGGAAACGCCGCCTTTGCAGCCCCGGCGTGGGAAGCGCCTTCCCCGGGCTCCGCGCCCTGTGCCCTCTGCGGAGCTGCTGCCTCTCAGGCGGCTCCTGCCCGGGGAGAGTTCGAGGGGATCATTTGCTTGTATTTAAAAAAATGAAAAGTTTTTTTAAAGAGTGTGTAAAGGTTGCCAGGCCAGAGAGAAGTATTTAATGAAATTGGAGCCTCTCCTTCCCTTGGTGGGGGAGGGGCAGGTTGCCAGAGAGGGCGGGGCCGGGGGCAGCGGAGATGCTGGGGTTCCCTCCGAGATGTGGGGGTTCCCTCCGCATGCCCAGCCCCGCCTGCGCGGCGCCACTGTATTCATATGTAGTTTGGAAATGCTATTTATATTGTCAGGAAGCGGCAGGTGCCTCTGCAGCCCTGGGGCCCCTCGGGGGTCTCTCTGGGCCGCACCCCACC
>RJWJ010000268.1:235727-262280 GCA_004363605.1 Indri indri
AGAACAGCGGCTGGTGTGTGGCTGCCACGGAGGGAGGAGGGGGAGAGAGCGAGGAGGGGAGGGCAGGGAGGGGGTGGGGCAGGTCGTGCAGGGCTGCAGGGAGGACTTGGGCTTTGACCCCAGGGAGGTGGGAGCCATGGAGGGCTGTGGGCAGAGGAGGGACGGGCCCTGACTCAGGTGCTCACAGGCGCCCTCTGGTGGCTGCCGTGGGGAGGACAGACTGGGGTGGGTGTGGGCAGAGCCCGGGACCAGCGCGGAGGTGATGCATAGTGAGAGGTGGGTGGAGCCCCTGGAAAGCGGCTCTGCAGGAACCGGGGCGGGGTAGGGCAGACTGGGAGACACGACCTCCAGGGTGAAGATGCTGAGGGTGCCCAGGTCAGGGGCTGGCAGCTTGTGGGCAGCACGGCGAGGGGACAGGGTCACCCGGCAGGAGCAGATGGAGGCCCTGGGTGCCCGTGGGAGGCCTGGACAGGCCGCCCGTCTCTGGGCCTGGGTTGTCCCTGCAGAGCAGGCGTCCTCATGTCTTCCTTGCCAAGTGGCTGCGTCCTGAGCAGAGAGTTCCTTTGACGAAACCGCCCTCCGACTGCCCCTCAGCCCGGGTCTCATCCTCGGGGCCATCCTGTCCCAGCATCCTCTCAGCGTCGCCAGGACTCCGTTTCCCCATCTGCTGTGAGGGAGAAGGGGATGCTCTGCCTGCCGCCACTTCCTGACAAAGACTGTCCCTCTCCTCCCGGAGCCTCCAGAGCCTTCCCTGAGGGGACAGAACAGCCCGAAATAGGCCACAGAGGCCGTGTGGCCGGTGGTGTCTGCACGGGGCCGTGGCAGTTGGGGACAGGCCGTCGCTGACTGCCAGGCAGGATAAAGCAGCGGACGGGGGCTCCAGTGTGCCACCGTGCGGGCCAGTGACGCCTGCGCCGGGGCTGTGGGCACCCCGTGCCGGGTCTCGCGTCCTGGGGCGGCGCGGGCTCTGCAGTCACACCTGAGTTTATTCAGGCATCGATCGATATTGTCACGCAACCGCCACGTGCCAGCCCTGGGAGATGGCTGAGGAAAAAGGGGAGACAACCGAAAACGCAAGTTTGACAGGTGCCCTGGGTCAGGGACAGAGGGGACCCCTCCTGGGACAGGGCGTCAGAGAGGCGCGGCTGCGGCACGTCGTGTGGAGCTCAGTGTTCCAGGGCCAGATCCAGCCACCAGCTGTTCGTGTGGATAACGTTTTACTGGCACCCAGCCGTTCCGTGCCGCAGCAGACGGAGGTGTGGCCACAGCCCACCCAGCCCACAGACACGAAGCCCAGCGGGTTTAGTTCCTGGCCTTTTGCAGAAAAGAGGTGTGCCCAGCCCGGCACCCGGACAGAGGCAGGGGGCGGGGGTGCGTCCCGGTGGGGACAGCCCGTCGTGCCCAGGCTCCCGATTAGACAGACGACCCCTCTGACAGTCCACCCACCGGTGGGCCCCTCTGCCCGCCCCCCTCGGGCCGTGGCCACCCGTCGTCCCAGCTGCTGGAAGGGACAAGCCCCCAGGCTGCCCCTGCCCCAGGCCGGGCTCCTTTCCCTTCTGTCGCCGAGGGCAGGAAGAGCGAGCCTCTCGGCGCCCCCGTGCAGCCTTGGCGCAGCGTCCATCGCGCCCGCTGACGCCATGACAGGGACAAACGATCCTCTCCCTGCAGCCTCCAGAGGGTGGCGGAGTGGCCTGGGCCACAACAGCGTTCGCCCCGCCAGCCCCGCAGCTGCTTTAGAAACAGGCAGCCCCAGACAAGGGGGCCAAGCAGGGAGTTGGAAACAGTCTCTGTGTCCCCTTCCCCTCCTGAAGGGCCCCCACGGGTCCCTGAACACTCTCTGCTCGGCTGCAACTAAGCCCCACAAGCCGGGGGCTCAGACCGCAGAGAATTATCCCCCCCAGTCCTGGAGGCCAGAAGTTCGAGGTCAGGGTGTCGGCGGGGTCGCAAGGCTCCAGGAGAGGAACCCTCCTGCCTCTTGTGGGGTCTGCCGGCCCCAGGCATTCCTGGGCTCCAGTCCTGCCACTGGGGTCATATGCCGTCTCCTCTGTGTGTGTCCTGCGTGTCTCATAAGAGGACACTCGTCATTGGGTTTAGGGACCACCTAGATAATCCAAGACAATCTCCTCATCTCAAATTGGTAATTACATCTGCAAAGACACTTCTGTCCAAGTAAGGTCACAGTCACGGGGTCTGGGGAGTAAGATGTGGACAGATCTTTCCAGGGGCCACTAGGGAAGCTGCTACCATGACTTTTGCCCTGTTTTGGAGTCGACAGCCCCTAACTGGCTGCTGGTCCCATGACCGCCCCTGCACGTGACTGTGACCCCCGTGAGGGTGAGGACACGGTCTTGGTCCCCTCGGCACATGTGGCCCCGCCCAGGGTATGGCTGGCAGGTGGTTCTCTGGGTCCTGGTGTTGGCCGGACCAGGGTGTGGGGGGGACACGGGCTCTGGAAGGACCTCAGAGGCTGGGGCTTGGGGTCTGGGTCACCCATGGGCGGGTCTGAGAGCCACAGAGGACGACGTCACAGGTGGCACAGGTGGCCTGGGGCGCAGCCCAGGGTTGGCACGAACATCCCCCACCCACACCAACTCGTCAATTCCAAAAAGTAAGGAAATACTCAAAACATACGGATTGCAGAAAGACGACACAAGACCCAACAGCCAAAGCTGGAACGATTCGGACAACAAAATACGCGACCGAGTGGGGCGGTCACCTGTAGAATAGAAGAAATGTCACAACTGCCATAGATAGTTACATGGGTAAGTGGATGCGGGGAGCAGGGACAGGTCCTCCTTACAGACGAGTTCTAATCAATAAACGAGACAGGGTCCCCTGCGCTGCTGTAACGGACGCTGCACACTGGCTGATTTATAGAGAACGGAAACGTATTTCTCGCGGGTTCCAGAGGCTGGGAGTCCAAGGTCAAGGTGCCTGCGTCTGCCGAGGGGCTGTCTGCTCCCAGGATGGCTCCTGGAACGCCGTGTCCACACGTGGCAGAGAGGATGGCTCGCCAAAGGAGAACATTCCCTCCCAGAAGCCCTTTTACGAAGGTGCAAGCCCTCGGCACCTCCCCCAAGGCGCCACCTCCCAGCACCGTTGCCCTGGGGGTCGAATTTGCCAACACATGGATTTCGGAGGACAGACAGGTTCCGGCCATCGCGAGAAGGAAGGAGTTTTCACTGTCACTTGGCAAACGCCGCTGCTGCGCCTCTGTTGTCCTGGCGCTACTCCGAGAGCTTGAGCTACGCTGGGGGAAAAGGCAGGCAAAAAAAAAAAGAGAAGAAAAAAAAATCCCTGCCCACGTCCTCTCACAGGAGACAGATGGGGGGAAAAAAACAAATTATGGGGCAGCTGAGGTTGTAAATGCTTTGCAAAAATAAAAAATAAAAAAAGAAAAAGATAATAAGGGGTGTTACTGGGCTTCGATTTTATGTAGGATGTTCAGGGTCTCACTGAGAAGGTGACATTTGGAGTCAAGACCCAGAGCAGGTGAGGGAGTGAGTTCATCTGGAGGCAGAGGAGCTCCAGGCAGAGGGAACAGTCTGTGCAAAGGCCCTGGGGCAAGACGGCGCCTGGCGTGTTGGAGGCACAGCGAGGAGCCCATGTGGCTGGAGCAGAGTGAGGAGGGGGAGACAGGGAGGGGATGGGGCAGGTCGTGCAGGGCCTGGTGGGCTGCAGGGAGGACTTGGGCTTTGACCCCAAGGAAGGTGGGAGCCATGGAGGGCTGTGGGCAGAGGAGGGACGGGCCCTGACTCAGGTGCTCGCAGGCGCCCTGTGGCTGCTGTGGGGAGGACAGACCGTGGGGGGTGAGGTTCCAGTGTCCCCCAGTTACGGACATTGCTACAGCCAAGCAGGCTCCTTCGTGCATGTCTGCGTGTTTCTCCAGAACAAATACCTGGAGAAACAAAGGGGGAGATCGCTCCGTGGAAGCCTCTGCAATTCTACATTTAATTCCCGCAGCTGGGTCACCCCCAAATACCTTGTGCACCCCCTACGTGCCATGCAGGGGACTGCGCTTTTCCCGGTATCCCCCCAGCTGTAAGCTCTGACCTCACTCTGTCATCTTTGTCTAGTTGATAAATGAAAAGCGATATCTGATTATGGTTTAAACATCCGCTGCTCTCAGAAGGAGTGAGACGGGGCCGCCCTTTCATCCGATTAAAAGCCTTTTGTCAGAACTGTCTTGAAACATATTATTTTTAAAATTCCACGATGACCATTTCCCGTCGGCAAGAGGGTCGGTTTTGATGTTCGATCTTTCGCGGGGCTACCTCCTTCCCGCTCGGGTCGGCGGGGTCGCACCCAGGAGGTTTCTTCTCTTACTGTTGATTTTGCTAAATGAAAAAAAAACCAAGCCCATAATTGCCGGGTAGCGAAAGCCATGGCAAGGGGCTCGTGGCTAGACCTCAGCTGAAACTGGGACTCAGAAATGCACAGAAATGTTTCCCCGGAGAACCTTTGCGTGGCTGCTATGGCTGCAGGTCGAAAGCGCGACCTTCCCACTTGGGGAGGTGGCCGCAGGCCACGCCCCAACTTTCGTCGTGTTAATTCTGCAAAGAATCCCACATTCGTGCCTGCCGAAGAACTTGGGTGTAGCTTTTAAATATACCCCGCGATGAATCATCCGTCTCTCCCTCCAACACGGAAAGCAAATTATTACGAATCAGCAAAGGGTCACACGCCCCTTGGTGACAAAGCCATTTGTGCAAAAGCTCCATTTTTTTTCTTTTTTTTTAAGGAAACTTCAATTTGTCCCCACAGTCTAGGAACGTGAGCCCCCAAGGAATGGCGCAGGGCAGCTCAAGTGACTGAAAACCTACCCATGACGCGGGCCTGAAATAACCGCCGTCCACGTGGGTGGCATTACTGGTGTCACAAGAAGTGTTGCCTCAAAACTCGTGTTTCAGAAACGCATGGGAGCACCTTTTCCCAGGAACTCCGGCTTCCGTCAGGGGGCAAAGAGCAGAGTCTTGTCACCACAGGCCCAGCGTGTCCCAAAGCCGAAGAGAGTGACAGAGATGTTGTCATAGCATCCGTCATTTTCGTGGTTGCAGAAGCGGGGGGGCGGCAAATTGCTGGCCCTGGCTCTTCCCGGTGAAGACGTGTGCGTGGAGTTTGTAGTTCCTGAGCAAACTGCGTTTGTGTAGCAATGGCCCGTTCCAGGAAGAAAGGGTTTTCGGTGATTATTAAATAAGGCAGGCACTGTCGGTGGAAAAACCCAACTGCTTCTCTTTTGTCCTCCTCCTCTACTTTGGAGGCGAAGAAATCAAAATATTCACCTTCACCAGCTTACTGGCAGCTATGCGGAGTCATATGACATGGTTCCAGGCACTGAGACATAAGTGGTGGGGAATTCTGGGTGGCTGGTGCCACCCTTCTCCCATTCTTCTCCCTCCTTTCTCCCATCTGGAATGTGGGTGTGATGGCTGGAGTCACAGCAGCCATTCCATGATCATGAGAGGCAGAGAGAAATGTGAGGATGCTGTCCCAGAGACCATTTTTTGGGTTGGTAGAGTTTGCCAGTTTCCGTGGTGTCAATATTCTCTTACTGTGAACAACTTCAAGCTACCAGCACAATGCCACTGAATGTAGAATTAGAAAGAGAAGCACAGTAGCACACCATTGTACAACGTTTCCACCCAACAGATACAATAAACATAAGAGCACAGGTGATAGCAAAATGTAGCAAAACAATCAGCATGTGATGAGTTTTGAGTGTTTATTGGTTTGTTTTTTAAATGTAATTTACTTCATTGACAGTTTATAGCATTGTATTTTTCATAACGGCCATGTTTCATAACCAGTTCACAAAACTACTGAATTGTTTATTTTTTTGGAGACAGAGTCTTGCTCTGTTGACTGGGCTAGAGTGCTGTGGCACCAGCCCAGCTCACAGCAACTTCCAATTCCTGGGCTCAAGCGATTGATCCTCCTGCCTCAGCCTCCCGGGTAGCTGGGACTACAGGCATGCACCACCACACTCAGCTAATTTTTTTGTTTGTTTGTTTCTATTTTTAGTGCCCAGCTAATTTTTTCTATTTTTTTTTTTTTTTTTTTTAGTAGAGAAGGGGTCTCACTCTTGCTCAGGCTGGTCTCAAACTCCTGAGCTCAAGCGATCCTCCCGCCTTGGCCTCCCAGAGTGCTGGGATCACAGGTGTGAGCCACCACGCCTGGCCCTGAAGATTTAATAGCTGACTATTGCAAGCTGGAGTGAGCTGGCTTCTGCACACCCCTGGTGACTTGAGCTGGCGTTTGCATGAGCAGCGCTGAGTGGAATGATACCTCTGAAGTCTGATTTTACTTTGGTTTCTAGCGATCAAATCTATCAGTTCACTACCGGAATTGCATTATTTTGCTTAAGTTCAAGAGGGGCATAAACACATTCTATAGACCCGAGACCACAGTGCATTGTTTGAAAAGTGTCTCATCTGGCTCTGTTATCCTTTCTTTGCAGCTGAGATCGCCAGTGGCTTCACGTGACCCTTCAATAGCATGTCCTGGCTGTCAGCTCACCCAGCACTGGGCCTGAGCGGCCACCGAGCTGATAAATGCCACTTAGCCACTGTATTTCCCATTCACACTCTATCCAGCGCTTGTGAGAATTCCTCACGTTCACAGCTGGAAGAGTCCCGACACGCACAGATCGTCCGTTTCATATTTGCGCTGCCTTCTGGCCACTGCTCCTGTGGACAGCATATTTCTAGGTTGCAGTATTTACCTTACGATTCCCGGCGTGGCTTTCATACCTCACTGAGCTGATCCATTTTTTAGAAGCTTTTTATCGAAGCATAGCGCACGTACAGGAAAGCACATGTAAGTACATGACTTGAGTTTTCACAGCCTGAACACCCACATGCTCAGCCCATGTGTTAAGAAGCAGAACATGTCTAGTCCCCCCAAGAAGCCCCCATCACCCCGTCCCAATCATACCCCCACGAGGGGGTCCCACAACCTAATTTCCATCACCTTCGGTTCCTTTTGCCTGTTCTGCATTTTCTATAAATGGAATCCTACAGTATGTTCTCTTCGCATCTGGTTTCTCTCAACTTTATATCTGTGAAATTCATCCACGTTGTCTGTCTCTGTAGTTCATTTTTTAAAAATTTTTGCATAATGTTCTGGCATATGAGTAAACCATCATATTTATCCAGTCTAAAGCTGAGGGCATTTGGGTTTTTTTCCATTTTGGCTATTACATAGAGTGCTGCCCTGAACCTTCTTGAACAGGTCTTTGGTGAACAGACGCGAGTGTTTTTCTCTTGGGTACGTACCAAGGAGGAGGGCTGCTGGCTCATACCCTGGATCCATTTTTATAGATTGTCGCAATAGCATGATGCAAAATGAACCGTGAGAAGTGCTAATCCAGACGCAGTGAATGACGAAAAAGCGAAAAGCAATGAAAAGATATTCGTTGGCATGTGTTGGCCAATGCCGTCATTGAGGCGCATGCGTAGTCTTTAAGGAAGTGATTACGCATCTCACGAGATTCCTGGGAAACGTGTTATGGATCCTGTGTTTCAATTTTGGGAAACATATGCAAACAAACTAGTTTTGTTGCTTCTCCCCTGAAGCAACCCACATGCCTATCTGCAGCTCGCAGTCTGGGTAACCCGGGTCTCTAAGTCCAAACTCCTCAGCTGGCATAACCTTTCAGGAACATCATAGTCATCTCCTTGTCTGCTGCATGGCTCACCCTCGCCTAAATGCCCTGGTGCCAGCTCACCTGTGGGCTTTTGCCCAAGCCGCACCCAGTGCCTAAAGTGCCCTCCTTCCTTGCCACTCAAAGTCGAGCTCTTACCTTTCTAGTGGGGATTAAAGGCCAGACCTGATATTTCTCCTCCATGAAGGGCTTCCTGAGCTTGAGCCAGAATTAAGTGCTTCCTACCCTGTGTTCTCCTTCCATCTTTACATGGTGGTCACTGTATGTTCAACCCCCTGGTGAAACAACCCCAGAGGGTAGCCCAGGGCCCAGCCTGCAGCTAATATTAGAGGCTAATTAAGTCAGCAATCGACAATGGAGGACTTACCACGTGGCAGCCACAGCTTCTCTTTTCTTGAATTTCACAACAACCCTGTGAAGCTCATTCCCATTTTGTAGACTGGAACTTGCAAGCACAGAGAGGTGAAGTAACTAGCCTGAATTCACACAGCAAGCAAGAGGCAAAGCTAGGATTTGAACCCAGGACACCTGGGCTCAGAGCCGACACCCTTGGCCCATTTTGGTATAAAGCATAATCAGATGAAGGCTGCAAGGAGTGGGGGTGGGGGTGTGATCCTGCCAGCTTCTCCTGCCTGCCAGGAAATGCCTGGAATATCTGAACATAAAGCAATCCCCGATTCCCACGGACTGCACTTGTCATCCATCCTGAGGGGCTTCACCTACATTGCTTCACGTGATATTTCTACCACCCCTGGATAGCTTTCCAAAATTCCCTTGAAAAGGTTTATTTTTATTGACAGCCAACACTTGCAGCTGGAAAATCAGACCCCCAGGAATAAGCACTAGACGTTATGGGTTGAAGTGCACTCCCCCCTCCCCCAAGTTCCTATGTCAAAGTCCTAACCCTCCGGACCCCAGAAGGTGACCGTCTTGGAAATACTGTCATTGTAGATGTAATTAGCAAGTTAAGATGAGGTAGTTAAGTTTCCTGGAAGTCAAAAGTTGTATGTGGATTTTTGACCGTGTGGGAGGCCGGCCCCCCCCAACCCCCCCATTGTCCAAGGTTCAGCGAACTTTTTTAGCAAGGGCCCCTGCATTTTCATTTCGCACTGGGCACTGCGATGATGAAGTTGGCCCTGCCTTGGGGACCTTCTATTTGATAGGCAAGTGATCAATCATCCCCACTGAGCTCAATGAGGATCCTAGTAGGTGGGTCTTAAGAGCCCCACTATACAGAGGGGGAAACCGAGGATGAGGGTGGTCAGGACACTTGCCCAAGGCTACAGCAGGGTTCGAACCCAGAGTGCCTCTCATCCCACAGCCAGCAAGCATTGATTGAGCGCCTACTGCTGCCCAGCTTTGGCTCAAGTGCTCCAGGGGTGACATGAACTCTTTTCATCTCTTTCCGTGTGTGTATGTACATGTATGTGCACACACGTGCGCACATATATTGTGTGTTTATGCTCATTAGGTACATATGCACATAGACATTTCCATTTCATTTTCTCTCTATGTGGTCGGCAGACTCTAAGACCCGTCCCCTGCTTGTCATCTCCGCCCTTGAGCGTGGGTGGGACCTGTGACTTGCTTCTAACTACAGAACATGGCAGAGGCGTGGGACTCCATTTCTGTGGTTGTGTTGCGTAAGGTTACGACATCCATCTTGTTGGTGGACTCTCTTGGTGAACCCTCTCGCAGGTGCCGTGGTGGAGGACGCCACGTGACAAAGAACGGAAGGTGGCTTCCGGCCAACAGCCAGCGGGGGACTTAGAAGTGGATCCTTCCCCAGTCGAGCTTCCAGATGAGACCCCAGCCCTGGCTGACACCTCGGTGGGCTCCTATGAGAAACCCTGAAATGGGAGACCCACCTAGATGCCTGACCACCCAGAAAGTATAGGACAATACACGTGTGTTGTTTCAAGAAACCAAATTTGGCTGTCATTTGTTATACAGCATTAAATAACCAACACTCTACATAAATATTTTCCCCACCAAATGGAGATCACCTGGGCATGGCTGTTTTTGCGAACTGCCTTTTCCCCTTAGCCTTATGCTTCAGAAGTTTTTTATATCGTTACATATCCGTGCTCCACCTTTCAACGTCGCCTCATGTTTTTAGTTAGGCGCACTGTACATGCCATTCGATACACCTATCTTCAGTTGTACAGTTCAGTAAGTTTAACAAATAAATGCATAAACTTGAGTAACCAAAACAAGATGTGCAACAGGAGGATCGCTTGAGCCCACGGGTTTGAGGCCAGCCTGGACAACATAGCGAGACCCCATCTCTACAAAAAAAAATTTTTAAAAAATTAGCCAGGCTAAAAGTAGCCAGCTACTCAGGAGGCTGAGGCAGGAGGATTATTTGAGCCCAGGAGTTGGAGGCTGCAGTGAGCTATGATCACACCACTGCACTCCAGCCTGGGCGACAGAGGGAGACTCAAAAGAAAAAAAAAAAAGAAGGTGGCAATAACTGACCTTGAACCTGATCGTAGTGCAGAGGAGACACCAAGCACGAGGGAGGAGGGGACGGTGTGGCTGACTAGTGAGCAGGGTGGTGGGGCAGAGGACACAGACGGGGTCTTGAGTTTATCGCAGGGGACAAGAGAAATGAGGAGACCCTGGAGGCCCTGGGGGTCACTTGAGAAAGGTCACGTAGATGGCCAGGCCCCAACCCCCTGGAGAAGGGACAGAGGACAGCCTTCGAAACCCGTCCTCAGCTGGCATCAGGGCTGTTGACACCGGGGGCCACCACCATCTGATGATAGAATCTGTTCAGAACAGCTGCCTGGTTGACAAGTATAATAAAACGTATTAATGAGGCCATTATTACTTCCTAATTAAAAGCTAATAACTAAGAGTTAATTGCCTTTAAAAGATGAAGGAAGGCTGGGCTGGGAATTATCTGTTTTCCTTTGCTTGCCTGGATAGGCTGATATTTTGGAACTAATTAATTGAATCAAATGTTACAGAAAACGAATAATCTCCTCTGCCGGTGGGGCTGTGGGATTCAAAGGTGTTCGCTGCGTGTCTGGGCGTTTTTGTTTGAAGGTCTCTCGTGTCTGCTGCTCCTGCGGGTGGGGTGAGGCTGGGAGTTTGGCCGGGGCAAGGTGGGGACCCCGGGGCTCTGTCCCTGAGACAGGCTGCTCAGACGCTGTTCCAGGGAACAGAAAGGCCCAGCTTGCACCAAAGATCATCATCTTCATTGTCATCACTTGACTTATTTTGAAATAGCTTAAGACCCTTCACCCAGCTTCCCCCAATAATAATATATTATATAACCACCGCACCTTATCAAACCAGGAAATTGGAATAATGCAGCTAACTTAGGTGCGGGCCTTATTCAAATCTCACCAGTTATTTTCTATTTAAATGTTTTTTATCCATATTCTTTTAAAAAAAAAAAATAAATTGGGATAGAAGTCACATCCCAGAAAGTTCAGCCTTTTAAATCGTATCATTTGGTGGGTTTTAGGCATTTATAAGGTTGTGCAACCATCACCACTATCTAATTCCAGAACATTCCATCACCGTAACAGGAAGCCTCGGTCCCATCAGCAGTCATTCCCCATCCCCTCCCCCAGCCCCTGGCGACCACGAATCCACGTCCCGTCTCTGAGGATCTGCCTGTTCTGGACATTTCATATAAACGGAGTCTCACGCTGTGTGTCCTTCTGTGTCTGGCGTGTCTCACTGAGCACGATGTCCTCAAGGTCCCTCCACGCTGTGGCCTGTGTCAGAGCCTCGTCCCTTTTTATATGCAAGTTTTTGTGTAGACATGTTTTCAGTTCTCTGGAGTTCGTATTCATTTTAAATTGTAGGGTTTTTAAAAATTGCACAAACAAAATGCATATGTGCCGCCCGATGCCAGGAATAGAGCCGACATCTTTGTTGACCTCTTGTCTTCTTTCTCTAGCCTGGACGCCCCTCTCGGGGGTAACCTCACTGAATTTGTGGGGCCTCCCGCGACTCCATTCTTGGTGCGTTTATAGACGTCAACACGCACCCACAGAAATGCACAAACCAACTCGTGATCGTTTGCACAGAGATGAAATCTCAGTTCCAGTGAAATTTAGCTGTAGGACTTGTTTGTTTTTCTAGAAAATCCCCGTAGACTTACCTCATTTTTTTTCCTTTGTCCTTAAAACTTGAGTTATAACTTGAGTACAAAACAGTGCTCTAATCTCACACATACAACTCTACGGTTTTTGCATAGGTATATACCTCCGTTACGGCCACCTTGACAAAAGAGAACAGAGGTTAGCAAACTCTGGCCCCCGGGCCACATTCGGCCACCGCCTGTTGGCCCACAGACTAAAAATGTTTTTACATTTTCAAATGCTGACAATCAAATCAATCAGTGGTTATCTCACCGCACATGAAAGTTACATGAAATTCAAATGTCTGTGCCGCAAATAAAGTTTTATTAGAAGACAGCCAGGGCCAGGCGTGGTGGCTCACGCCTGTAATCCCAGCACTCTGGGAGGCCGAGGCAGGAGGATTGCTTGAGCTCAGGAGGTTCGAGACCAGCCTGAGAAAGAGCGAGACCCCCGTCTCTACTATAAATAGAAAGAAATTTTTTTAAAATAAATTTTAAATTAAAATAAAAAAATTAATTAATTAATTAAAAAAAAAAAAAGACAGCCAGGTCCATTTGTGGACACATTATCTGTGGCTGCCCTGGCTGGACACTGACACAGTTCAGTAGCTGTGACAGAGACCCGCAGGGCCACAGAGCCCAAATGTTTACTTCCCGGCCCCTTACAGAAAGATGTTTGCTGAGGCCTGCTATAAAAAAGGCCTCTTTTGAGCTTTGAAGCTCAGAGAGGTTAAGAGCCGTGCCCAAGGTCACACAGCTAATGCCCTTCCTCTCTGTTCACAATAATATTGAAATCTTTGATCGTTCATTTATTTATGCGATAGATATTTAACGGCCCTTCCTATGTCCTCCCTGTGCTGGGTAACGCTGGGGCCACAAGCATGGCTTTTAGGGAGCCCCCAGGTTGGGGGTAGATAGTGCTAGAACCAGATACCCCTAGTCCTGTGGGATCAGAGCTGGGGGAGACCAGAGGGGGCATAGTGGGATTGGGGGGCCCACGGAAGGTTTCTGGGAGAGGCAGGTGATGGCACCAGGCTTTGAGGATAAGAACATGTTCTCTGGGGAGAACCCAAGAGTGAAAAGAATCCATCTCAATCGTAAAGCCGTTAGCCCCCCTCCGCTGCTCCATAGCCTGCCATGGCTCCCTACTGCCCCCAGCATAAAGTCCAAACTCTTCGGAACATGGGCATTCAGCATCTGGGCCCTGCTGACCATTTTCCCGCGCCCTGCCTGTACACTTTGGGCAAAACCACATGCAGCTCCCCAAACTCACCTTCTCTGGGTGTTTACACTTGCTTTTCCTACCTCCTGAGACCCCAGGCCCCCTCCTTCTTGACCTGTCTCCCTCCTGTTTGACCCTCAGCATTTAGCTTGGCTGTCACCTCCTCCAGGAAGCCTTCCCTGCCCCCCTGATGTTGCTCCATCATGTACCCATCCCCCTGCGTGCCCTGGTGCTAAGGACAATCGGGGTTGCTGCTTAAATCGCAGCCTGTGGGTATGTTTCTAGTTCAGTGCACGCGAGGAGTCTGAAATCCCTGGTGGCTCCGCAGAGACAGAGAGATGTCTGTGTGTCCCGGGATGGGCTCTCAGGCAGAAGGATCGGCCCAAACAAAGGCCTGCAGGGGTCTGAGGAGAAGCTGGAGCCCAGAGAAGGGGACATTGGCTGTGCGCGTCACGATGCATCTGTGCACTGCGGCCACCTGCCAGCACAGAGGGCTGGGAGCTCAGCAAGAACAATTAGCCAATGATGGATGTGCCTCTGTCCGCCTTGCTGCTGGCGAGGCTAATTGTTTCACTAAAGCTTCCGCCGGGGTCACCCGCAACTGCTCCAGGTGGTGTTTCCCCAATCTCGTCCCTACGAAGTCCACGTGTGCCCGTGTGACGTCAGGGCAGAAGAAGGAGCTCTGCGGGGCGTCCCCTGAGCCGGCTTGTTCGTGGCACTGGGGACTCTGTGGTCTCCCAAGAAATCGCTTGATCTTTGCTTGGGTCTTTGTTGCTGGGAAGATTTATTATGTATAAGACCACAGACTTCTCAGTTCACCATTTTTTTCTTTTCTTATTTTCTTTTCCTTTCTTTCCTTTTCTTAAAAGAAAGGGTCTTGCTCTGTCGCCCAGGCTGGAGCGCAGTGGCATCATCACAGCTCGCTGCAGCCTCCAACTCCTGGGCTCAGGCGATCCTCCTGCCTCAGCCTCCCAAGTGACTACCCAAGGGATGACAGGCATGAGCTACCATGCCCAGCTCCATCCTTTAAAAAAAAAACAAAAACTTTATCATGAAATGATTACAGATTCAAAGACAGTTGCGGAGCTAGCACAGAGAGAAGCAGAACACCACTCACCCCACGTCCCCCAACGGTTACATTTTTTTACAGTATCAAAACCAGGAAATCAACATGGATACAATGTATCCAGTTCTGTGTCATTTTATCCCACGTGTAAATTCTTAGAACCACCGCGGCAAACAAGATACCAAACTCCCATCTCCACAAAGGTCTCCCTAACCGCCCCCGACCCATTTCTAACCCCGGGCAACCACTCATCTCTCCCCTACTCTATAATGTTGTTATTTCAAGAATATTCTATGTTAAGGGAACCCGCAAATATGTTGTGCGTTGAGACTGGCTGTTTTTTCCCCACTCGGTCTCATGACCTTGAATTTCAGACAGGTGTGGCGTGTGTCGGTAGTTTCGTTTTTGCCTGTTAGGAACAAAGCTGCTACGAACGTTTGTGCACAGGGTTTTGCGTGGACACACGTTTTCATTTCTCTGGGAGGACACCCAGGAAGGCAATTGCTGGTCAGGTGTAAGCTGTTCAGGTTTTAAGAGTTTTCCCCGGGGTGGCTGTATCATTTTACATTCCCACCAGCAAAGCATGTGACACCGAGTCTCTCTGTACTCAGAATATCTTTTATCTCAATTCCAGCCTGTGCTGGAAGCCCCCACATTCCAGCTTTTGTGGGGGTTCCTGGGTTCCAAGCGGAGGTCTGGAAAGGGAGAGAAAATGTGAGCCTGTGGTTCTATTCTAGGAAATCGCTTGAGGCGTCTCTCTGCAGTTGGAAATCTCTTAGCCTGTGGAGCTCAGCGCCTTCCTAAACGTATGGAATCCAAGAACGCCTCACAACCGCCAGACGGAGTCCACACAAATCACAAATCAGGCACCAGAAGTTGAAGCAAACAGTGAGATTCCATCAGGATTGTCGCTTAAAAGAAAAAAACACCAAAATGTGCAATTGCTTTATTTTATCGTGTGGTCAATTGCATTTCGTTTACCATCGAAACCAGGTGCAAATCCTTAGATGAACAAAGAAACGGTCGAGTGTTGGGGGGAAATATCTTCCTATTTTTCTCCCACTGAATTGCATCCTAGAACAATCCACAGCTCCTCCTTCCCCTTTATCAATACGTGGTTTTATTAATACAATGCAAATAGTTGTGGGGGCGTTTTTGCCAAAAAAGAAAAAAGAAAAACAAGAGAAATGAGGCTCTGTTAGATTTCTCAAAAATCTCCCTTAATCCATTGCTGATCTAATCACTCTCTTTTGTTTTTTTTTAACTTTTCGTTTGGAGCTGATTATAGACTTAACAGGAGTTGCAAAAAATAGAACGTAGAGTCCTGTGTGCTCTTCCCCGAGTTGTCACCGCAACAGTGACAACTTAACATGACTTTAGGACAATATCAGAACCAGGAAATTGACGTTGGGATAGCACTGTTAAATAGAGTACAGGGGCCGGGCGCAGTGGCTCACGCCTGTAATCCCACCACTCTGGGAGGGTGAGGTGGGAGGATCGCTTGAGGTCACGAGTTCGAGACCAGCCTGAGCAAGAGCGAGACCCCCCGTCTCTACTAAGGAAAAAAAAAAAAAAAAACACTGCAGGCATACAGATTTCAACAATTTTTTTAAAAAACCTGCATTCGTTTATGTGTACACATGAGCATTATGTGTGCGCAGTTCTATGCAGTCGTGTTGCATGTATAGATTCCTATAATCACCACCTCCACCAAGATGCAAGACTGTGGCATCTGTGTTCCAAACCCCCACCTCTTCCTCCTTGTCCCCTGGCAACCACTAGATCTGTCCTCCAGCTCTATAGCTCTGTCACTTTGAGAACGTCATATAAATGAAATCAGACCGTATGTGCTCTCCCAAGATTGACTGCTTTTAAAACTCCGCATCACACCCTTGAGATCCACCCAGGTTGCTGTCTGTATTAATCACGTCCCCCTTCACGGCTGAGTAATATTCCAGGTGTAGAGGCGCCTCCGTTTGTGCCACCATTCAGCCACCAAAGGGCGTTTGGTTTCCAGTATTTTGCTCTCATGAATAAAGCTGTGATGAATATATGTGTACTATTTTTTGCACGAACATATGTTCTCATGTCTCTAGGAGAAGTGCCCAGGAATATAGCTGCTGGGTTGTAGGGTAGTGGCATGTTTCATTTTTAAAGAAACTGCCAGACTGTTTTTCCACAACGGCTGCACCATTTTACATTCCTGCCAGCAACGTATGAGAGATCCAGTTTCTCCACATCCTCGCCAGCATTTGGTGTTATTGCTTTTTAATATTTTAGCTGATCTGATAGGTGTCAAGTGGTATCTTGTTATAGTTTCAATTCGCATTTCCTGATGGCTAATGATGTTGAACATCTTTTTGGGTGTTTACTTGACATCAGATTTTTCTCTTAAAAAAAAAAATCATTGAAGCTTACTGTATAGTAAGGAGGCTATGTCTCCAACGTGCATCTTGATGAAGTTTTACAATCATATTGTGACCACACAGACTGAGACGTAAAACATGTCCCACCCCTGGAAGTTTTCCTGCCCAGTGGCAACCAGTGGTCTGATTTGGGTGGGTCACAGTGGGATGTAGCATAACAGCCCCCCAGTGAAATGTACATCCTGAACCCTGGAACGCGTGGCTGTGTTAGGTTACAGAGCAAAGGGAAGTTAGGATTGTCCTTAATTAAATGGATGAAGGTTGCTAGCAAGCTGACCTCACAACAGAGAAATCATTCTAGACTCAGGATAACCCTTCTGACCTCCACACCTGCACAATAATATGCGGGTATTGTTTCAACCGATGACATTTGTGGTCATTTATCACAGCAGCAAGAAGAAATGAATAGTGAGTATATGTTCGTTTCTCCAGTGCTTGATTTATTTATTTATTTATTTATTTATGAGACAGAGTCTCTCTCTGTCACCCAGGCTGGAGTGCTGTGGCATCATCATAGCTCACTGCAGCCTCCAACTGCTGGGCTCAAGCGATCCTCCTGCCTCAGCCTCCCGAGTTGCTGGGACTACAGGCATGCGCCACCACGCCCGGCTATGTAAAAAAAAACTGTAGAGACAGGGTCTTGTTATGTTGCCCAGGCTGGTCTCGAACTCCTGGCCTCAAGCGATCCTCCCACCTTGGCCTCCCAAAATGCTGGGATGACAGGCGTGAGCCACTGTGCCCAGCCCTCGCTGTTCTTAGGACACACTCCCCAGCATAGCCCTCAAACCTGCGCTATGGTTTGCACGTGTCCCCTCCAGAATTTACGTGCGGAGACTTACTGGCCAGTGCACTGGTTTTACCAGGTGGAGCGTTTAAGAGGTGATTAGGCCCCGAGGACGCCTCCCCACGTGAAAGGGATGGAGGCGCTTATACGAGAGGTTTCAGGACGCCTTCGGCTCCGCTTGCCCGGCTGCCTTCTGCCGTGGGGGGACGCGGCGTTCTTTGCTTTTAGAGGACGTGGCCACAAGGTGCTTGTCTCGCAGCAGACGCTGACCTTCCGGCGCCTTGACCTTGGACCTCCCAACCCAGAACGGTGAGGAAATGAATTTCTCTTCTTTGTAAATGACCCGGTGCGAGGTGTTTTGTTCTAGCAGCACAAACGGGCTGAGACACTCGCGTGCCTCCTGCCTTTACCCCTCTGACTTTGTGTCACGTGACACTCCCCATCCCTAAGTCCCTCAGGTGCCCCAAGCCCCTTCCACCCTGCTGGCCTTTCCCAGGGGCTGTCCCCGGGAACAGCTTTCACCCTTCCCTCTCCTGGCAGGCTCTGTTCCTCCCTTGGGTTTCAGCGTGAATGTCGCCTCCTCCAGGAAGCCTCCCATGACGCCACCACCCAGTTTGAGCCCTTGGTGCAGATTCTCACACTGTCCTGGGCTCACCTTTGGAGAACGTCTCAGAGCTATATTTGTACCATGATCCATGGATGATTTAGGGGTCGTTTCATCTGTCTGCCTTCCCCAAGAGCAGAAAATCCAGCCTCTGTTGTGTCTGGGGCCCCGGATACAGCAGGTGCTTTGATATCAGCAGGGAAGCCCACGAGGGCAGACTTTCCCTCTGCCGGGGGAGTGACGTGTGACCAGATCACACAGCGCAGCCCCCGGCATCCTTCCTGCTGTTGCCACGGTCCCCGGGGGCCCCCCGGCCCCCTCCCTCCAGGACTCCCCGTAATTGAAAGCAAATGTTCCCTCCAGAAGTTTCTCGTATCTGTGTTCATCTTCCGCACGGGCTAATTTTATTAAGTTCCCCAAAGAGAGAATTGTAAATTCATTAGCGCGCATCTTGGACCAGACCCTCCTGTATGCCGGGTAGAAAAAGATTAGAAGTCAGCTGGGCCCAGCGATAATGAAACAGAAGATGCTAGAACATAATTCTTAATTAAACCGTAATGAGATAAGAAGTTGTCGCCGGCTTGTGGGCTTGGCCGGCGTGGCCCGTGTTCCCATCGTAACTCGGTGATTTATGATTTCATCCCTCAAAGATGTAATTAGTTTTTTTCTCCCCTCTTTCAAAAAAAAAAAAAATCCTAAACATTATTTAGATTATAAAAAAAAAAAAAAAAACCTGTGCCAATTGGAGGTTGTTTTTTTTATCCCGGTGGAATAATAACTTCAATTAAGTTGTTGTTATTCAAATGTAGGGGGTTGAGGGAGGGAGGAGGGCTCAGGAGAAAATGAAAGGCGCTTAGGGGAGAAAAGCGCCCGGTTCTGGCCTGACCCAGCCTCCTGGACGTGGCCCTGGCTGGGGCTCCTGCCAGGAGAGTCCTGGGTCATTTTAAGGGCACCCTTCATGGCAGAAGCCTTCCCTGAACCTCTGCCTCCCTCTGAACCTCGCAGCCAGTTTGTGGCCGGTATTGGCCTGGGGCAGGTCTTGGGGGTCCGTGCTACAAGAATATTTGGTGTCTAATTGGGTCCTGCCCACTGGTCACTGAGTTCTACGCATAGGACAGGCCTGTGTCTCGTGGGAGCTGGGGTGGCAAGTGACAGAAACCACTTCTGGCTGTCTCAAAGGAGAGAGGATACAGTGGTGGGATAAGAGGTAGGACTTCCAGGATGGAAGTTGTGTTTTGAGGCAGCCGTGGATGCCAGCACCGTGTTTTACTTTCTGCTGTCCTCGTCCCTTCCCCAAAAGGGACCAGGTCCCGGCCTTTGGGGACCTCACCATCTACTGGAGGGAAACACGCAGCCAAATGGGAGACACGGTAGCTGGACAGGGTGAGAGGGGAGCCCCAGGTAGAGAGAAGACCCCGGAGGTGCGACAGCAGGAACAGGGTGGTGGGAACCTGGGGAGGCAGCGGTTGGCTTTGGGAGAGCCCTGAAGGTTTTAAAAAGTTTTAAAATTGAGATAATTAGCATAGCATAAAATTCACTCCTTTAAAGTGGATAATTCAGTGGTTTTTAGTGCATGCATAGAGTTGCATGACAATCACCACTGCATAATATAATTCTAGAACATTCCATCACCCCAAAAGAAACCCCATCCCCATCAGCAGTCACTCCTCGTTCCCTCCCACAGCCCCTGGCGACCACTAATCTGTTTTTTGTCTCTGTGGATCTGCCTGTTCTGGACACTTTATATAAACGGAGTCTCACACTGTGTGTCCTTCTGTGTCTGGCATCTCTCACTGAGCACGATGTCCTCAAGGTCCCTCCACGCTGCGGCCTGTGTCGGAGCCTCGTTCCTTTTCCTGGCTGAGTGATATTCCAGTGTGGATGGACCACGTTGTGTTTTTCCATTGTTGTGCTGAGGGAAGGTTGGGTTGGTTCTACATTTTGGCTATTAAGAATCATGTTACTATAAACATTCCCATAGAAGTTTTGGTCCCAACCTATGTTTTCAATCCTCTGGGTGGTGGAATTGCTGGGTCCTGTGGTCATTCTATGTTTAACCTTTTCAAGGAACTTCCAAACTGTTTCTCGCAGCAGCTGCGCCATTCTCCGTTCCCACCAGCAGTGTACGACGTCTTCCCGTTTTGCCACATCTTCGCCAGCAGTTGTGATTGTGTGTTTTGTGTGTTTTTGCTGTTTTAGTTCTGGTTTCTGTTCTAGCTCCCCTAGCGGGTGTGATGTGTGACGTTGCTCCCTGTGGCTGCAGCAGGTTGTGAGTCTGCAGGGACAGCTCAGACCAGAGCAGTAAAGCCAAGTGGGCTCCGGGATGGGATGTGACCTGCAAGTACCCCCGATCTCTCTGCCACCCTCCCGCCCAGAGTCCCATCTGAGGGCTCAAGCAGTGGGAGGGAGGGAGTTAAGCTGGCTCAGACATTCCAGAGCTGGGAACCTTCAGCTGGGCCCCCAAACACAGAAAGCTTTGCTATTCAGGAGGTTCATTCAGCCATTGCCCTGCTTGAACAGGGCCAGGCTGCTTGCAGACAAAGCCCCAAGACCCAGTGGCCTCATGCATTCCTTTGTAGGGTCCCGCTGCGCTTGCTCCTGTTGTCTGGGGGGCTGCGGGGCCGGGCCCTACTCAGCCCTGCCTGAAACCCTGTGTCCGCAGCTATTCCATTGTCTGCCCTGATTGAAATGCAAAGAGAAAATTAGAATTCCCCAGCTTCCTTTCCCCGCTTTCCTCTGGATTTTAATGAAATTCAGCCCTTACAGGCTGAGAAGGTGAAGAAAATGGCTTTTGATATATTTTTCTTTCTTAAAAAAAGAACTATTTTCATTTCCAGGATAGTCTTCCCATTGAACTCGATTCAGCAAAAATGTTCCTCCAAAGTCAAGTGGTCTGGGCAGCTCCCTCCCGATTTCGGGCTGGTCTGCTAGCAAGCTCTACAAAGTGACTTTTCCTTTTGAGTCACAAAGAGACTTTGCTGAGCTGTATCTGCTTTGTGAGGCAGATAACCATAAAAATAAATATGAAGGAAACAACATTATGTTCGTGAAAGTTTTCCTGCCCAAGGACTTGAACTTCGGGTCAGTTGCACTTAAGAAAAAAGGGGAGATGAGGCCTGCGGCCACACCCCCCTGAATGCACCCGATCTCATCTGATTTTGGAAGCTAAGCAGGGTTAGGCCTCATTAGTACTTGGATGGGAAGAAAAGGGGAGATGAGAAGGGCTAGTAACCTCCCCTCTGGGGTGTTCACTCAATGGTTGGCTCTTTTTGATTGCTGTATAATATTCCACTATTTTATGTAATACATATTCCATAATATTCCAAGCTATAAACTAAAAATAAAATCCTAAGCCCCTCAGCTGACCGAATGGACTCCCTCTTGGCCAGGGAAACCCAAGAAAAACCTTAAAACTGAGTTCCCAGCCATAACGGGAAGGCAGGTTGCACACGCCTCATTATACCCCCTCCCTTTTAGAGTTTAGCTACAACAATTGGACTAGCATTAATGGTAAAAAAAACAGATCCTAAGACTGACAAAACAGATTGCTTGTGACAATAAGATGCTAAATTATTAACAGAACCTGAGGTCATGAAGGGCTGAGTTTATATCACCCTGTTGGCCATCAGTTTGCTTAACAGATTGCTTGAGTCAGCATGTTGTAGCTTGTCTCTGATGAACAGACTTCCTTGTCTTAAAACATTCCAAGCCTCCTAGCACTCTGGGAGGCCGAGGCGGGCGGATCATTCTGAGCTCAGGAGTTCGAGACCAGACTGAGCAAGAGCAAGACCCCGTCTCTACCAAAAATAGAAAGAAATTAATTGGACAGCTAAAAATATATAGAGAAAAAAAACTAGCCGGGCATGGTGGCACATGCCTGTAGTCCCAGCTACTCGGGAGGCTGAGACAGTAGGATTGCTCAAGCCCAGGAGTTTGAGGTTGCTGTGAGCTAAGCTGACGCCATGGCACTTGCCCCAGGCAAGAGAGTGAGACTCTGTCTCGAAAAAAAAAAAAAAAATTCCAAGCCTTTAGACAAAGCTTCATTTCTTTAGCCAATTACAAATCAAAGAATCTTTGAACCCGCCTATAACCTGTAAGAGCTCACTTCGAGATGGCCCAGCCTTTTGGGCTGACTTTGGGATGACTTTACCTGCAATACCTGTCTCCCTAAAATATATAAAACCAGGTTGGGTGCAGTGTGGCTCATGCTTGTAATCCTAGCTCTCTGGAAGGCTGAGGCGGGAGGATTGCTGGAGGTCAGGAATCGAAGACCAGCCTGACCAAGAGCAATACTTCATCTCTACTAAAAATAGAAAAAAATTAGCTGGGTGACTAAGATAGGAAGAATTAGCTGGGCATGGTGGTGCACACCTGTAGTCCCAGCTACTTGGGAGGCTGAGGCAGGAGGATCACTTGAGCCCAGGAGTTGGAGGCTGCAGTGAGCTATGATGACACCACTGCACTCTAGCTGAGCAACTGAGTGAGACTCTGTCTCAAAAAAAAAAAAAAAATGTGTAAAACCAAAATGTAACCCGACCACCTCAGGACCACTTGCTCAAGACTTCTTGGGTGTGGCTCCCCCAGCTGAGGTCACACACAATGGCTCAGAACAAACCTCTTTTGATTATTTTATAAAGTTTGTTTTTTTTTTTCTCTTAACAAAGCCTTTGGACAGAAATGGTCATACCAGCTTTAGTCCCAAACCAGAAACAACCCAAATGCTTGTCAGTACCATGGTGGATGGATAAAATGTAATATATTCATACAACGGAATATTATACAGCAATGAAAAGCCGTGAGCCACACAAGAGCAGCGTGCAACTGCGTGCACAGATCTCATCATGATACGGGGGCAGAGGCCAGACCCCAAAGAGAATGTGCGACATGATTTCATTCACAGGAGCTCAAGGACAGGCAAGACTAGTTGATGGTGACAGGAATTAACTGTGGTTCTGCTGGGGTCGGAGTATTGATGGGATAACCTGCCAGGGAACATTCTAGGGAGTGGAAGTTGCAAAAGTTCTGTTATCTCGATCTGGGTGGGTGATCTTGGTGGGTAGATTGATATAATGATTCACCTGGCTGTGTACTTCAGGTGTGTACTTTGGCCACATGTAATTTATACCTCTGATTTTGTTTTTGTTTTTTTGTTTTTTTTAAGCCCTGAGGGGAAACTAGCAAGGGTTAGGGTGCCATTCAGGATGTTAAGGATACAGAACCCAACCAAGTCTTCTTTTTCTTTTCTTTAAGAGACAGACTCTTGCTCTGTCACCCAGGCTGGAGTGCAGTGGCATCATCACAACTCACTGCAGCCTCCAACTCCTAGGCTCAAGCGATCCTCCTGCCTCAGCCTCCCGAGTAGCTGGGACTACAGGCGCCAGCACTGCCAGCTAATTTTTTTATTTTTGGTAGAGATGGGGTCTCACTCTTGCTCAGGCTGGTCTCGAACTCTTAGCCTCAAGCGATCCTCCTGCCTCGGCCTCCCAGAGTGCTGGGATTACAGGCGCGAGCCACCGCGCCCGGCCTCTGCCTCATTCTTGAAGGCTACTTCTCTCTGCCCATGGGGAGCTGAGTCTCCAACAGCAGAACATGGATAGAAGCCTTTCTTTTATTTTTAAAATTCATTTATAATTGTGCAATTATTATATAAATGCATTTTCTGTCATAAAAACAGAGGCACTGTCAGGTTTGAGTCTGAAATGTCGGTTCTTAGCATGCTAAGAATGGCCGAAGAATGACCAGACACACCACAGTAAGGCAAGCATGAGAAGGCAGGATTACAGAGTGGGATACGTACGCCACAGATGACAGCCGGACCCCTTGTCCCACCAAAGGGAGACCGAGGGGGAGGGCCCAGAAGAGGGGCTGGTTATGGTCTGCGTCTTGTTTTACAGTGCCTGGATTGGGACCACCCTGTGGCTCAGACGTCACCATGGAACCACTTTGGGCAGTTGGGAGTTGCATGACCTGAGTCTTAACTGTGCATGCGGGTTGTTCTAGGTCAATTTCCGGACTCTATCATACCTAATGTGGCTTTGCCTGTGGGCTAGAGAGTCCCCTGCATTCTTTTGCAGCTGGCATGCTAAGTTCTTTTTTATTTTATTTTATTTTTTTTGAGACAGAGTCTCGCTCTGTCACCCAGGCTGGAGTGCTGTGGCATCAGCTTAGCTCACAGCAACCTCTAGGCAATCCTCCTGCTTCAGCCTCCCGAGTAGCTGGGACTACAGCCACGCGCCACCACGTCTGGCTAATTTCTTTCTATGTTTAGTAGAGACAGGGTCTCGGTCTTGCTCAGGCTGGTCTCAAACTCCTGACCTTGAGTGATCCTCCTGCCTCCGTCTCTCAGTGTGCTGGGATTATAGGCATGAGGCACACACCTGGCCTATTCTTATTCTTAACAATATTTCCTTTCTTTTTTGCTCGCTTCCTTTTCTAAAACATCACTTGTGCATGTCCTAGCGATACAAAAAAATGACTTTAAAAATCCTTTCTTTCAAACAAGTAACTGCAACCCAGAGAGAGAAGTCTGACTCTGGCTGTGCCTAAAGAGAAGTCGGCTACCTCTGCCTGACTTTGCCAAGACAGAGAATGAGAGTCAAGTTCAAATGCAAGGCGAAGGGAGGCTGGTAGACCCCTCTCCTCCATCGCAGAGAATTCGATTGCTTCTGGTCTGTGGTTGATTAGTGATGACATCAGAGCTATCTGTGGCTGCGTTGTAGCAACTACAGCAAGAGGCCAGTGACTTTTTTTTTATTTCAGCATATTATGGGGGTACAAATGTTTAGGTTACGTATGTTGCCCCTCCCGCCCCCCACAAGTCCGAGCTTCAAGCATGTCCATCCCCTGGATGGTGCACATTGCACTCTTTGTGTATGCATATACCCATCCCCTCCTCCCCCTCCCCCTCCCCCCTGCCCGACATCCAATAGATGTTATTCTTATATGTGCACTTAGGTGTTGATCAGTTAATACCAATTTGATGGTGAGTACATGTGGTGCTTGTTTTTCCATTCTTGGGATACTTCAGTTATTAGAATGTGTTCCAGCTCTATCCAGGAGTATACGAGAGGTGCTATTATCACCATTGTTTCTTAAAGCTGAATAGTACTCCGTGGTATACATATACCACAGTTTATTAATCCACTCATGTATTGATGGGCACTTGGGTTGTTTCCACATCTTTGCAATTGCGAATTGTGCTGCTATAAACATTCGGGTGCAGGTGTCTTTTTCATAGAGTGTCTTCTGTTCTTTTGGGTAGATGCCCAGTAACGGGATTGCTGGATTGAATGGTAATTCTACTTGTATCTCTTTAAGGTGTCTCCATATTGCTTTCCACAGAGGTTGCACTAGTTTGCAGTCCCACCAGCAGTGGATGAGTGTTCCTATCTCTCCGCATCCACACCAACATTTATTGTTTTGGGACTTTTTGATAAAGGCCAGTCTCACTGGAGATACGTGATATGTCTTTGTGGTTTTGATTTGCATTTCCCTGATAATTAGAGATGTTGAGAATTTTTTCATATGTGTTGTGGCAATTATTCTGTCTTCTTTTGAAAAGTTTCTGTTCATGTCCTTTGCCCACTTTTTGATAGGGTTGTTTGATTTTTTCTTGTTGATTTTCCTGAGTTCTAAGTAGATTCTAGTTATCAGCCCTTTATCAGATTTGTAGCACGTGAAAATTTTCTCCCATTCTGTAGGTTGTCTGTTTGCTCTCGTGAGAGTTTCTTTGGCTGTGCAGAAGCTTTTTAATTTGATCAGGTCCCATTTATTTATTTTGGTTGTTGCTGTGATTGCTTTTGGGGTCTTCTTCATAAATTCTTTGCCTAGGCTAATGTCTAGAAGAGTATTTCCAACATTTTCCTCTAGAATTCTAATAGTTTCACACCTTAGGTTTAAGTCTGTTACCCAGGGTGAGGTGATTTTTGTGAGAGGTGAAAGGTGTGGATCCTGATTCAGTCTCCTACATGTGGCTATCCGGTTTTCCCAGCACCATTTATTGAATAAGGATTCTTTTCCCCAGTGTATGTTTTTATCTGCTTTGTCAAAGATTAGGTGGCTATATGAGGATGGTTTTATATCTGGGTTCTCAGTTCTGTTCCACTGGTCAATGGCTCTATTTTTGTGCCATTACCAAGCTGTTTTGATTACTACAGCCTTGTAATAAAGTTTGAAGTCTGGTAAATTGATATCTCCCATTTTGTTTTTATTGCCTAGAATTGTTTTTGATATATGGGGTCTTCTCTGGTTCCATACGAAGCGTAAAATTAATTTTTCTACATCTCTGAAAAATGATGTTGGTATTTTAATAGGGATTGTGTTGAATCTGTAGATCACTTTGGGTAGTATAGACATCTTAACAATGTTGATTCTGCCGACCCATGAGCATTGTATGGTTTTCCACCTGTTTACATCCTCTGCTATTTCTTTCCTCAATGTTTCATAGTTCTCCCTGTGGAGGTCTTTTACCTCCTTAGTTAATATATTCCTAGATATTTTATTTTCTTTGTCACTATTGTGCAGGGAATTGAGTCTTTGATTTGGTTCTCGGTATGACTGCTGTTGGCGTATATGAAAGCCTCTGATTTGTGTGTATTGATTTTGTATCCTGAAACTTTACTGAATTCATTTATCAGTTCCAGTAGCCTCTTGGTTGAATCTTTGGGGTTTTCTAGATACAATATCCTAC